>JAKOOJ010000022.1:8904717-9029717 GCA_022577455.1 Arizona elegans | reverse complement strand
GCCTTCCAGTATTTGAGGGGCTGCCACAGAGAGGAAGGACTCAAGCTCTTTTCCAAAGCACCCGAAGGCCAGACATGGAACAATGGATGGAAACTGAACAAGGAGAGATTCAACCTAGAAATAAGGAGGAACTTTCTGACAGTGAGAACAATCCACCAATGGAACAGATTTTGCCTTCAGAAGTTGTGGGAGCTTCATCACTGGAGGCTTTCAAGAAGAGACTGGACTGCCATCTGTCAGAAATGGTGTAGGGTCTCCTGCTGAGCGGGGGGTTGGACTAGATGACCTATAAAGTCCCTTCCAACTCTGTTAATCTGTTACCCAGTTTTGCTCTATAGTCAACATAGCATTTTCGGGGGGGGAGAGGGGGAATTCCCACCCAGAGTGTTAAGTTTGGTGAAAATGCAATGACAGCAGCTCGCAGTGGGAGTAAAAACCAAGTCATTAGCTAGGAATGGCTCCATAAACTACCCGTGGCAGCTGGTTTAGCCAGGTTTCAATCCAAGGGCACCTTGGTCCTTGTTCAGCTGGTAAGGACAAATAAATTCCTCCAGAAGGCTGTGATCCATAACAATTTAAACATCACTTTTTAATCATTAACTTGTGACTATATCCACGAGGTGGAGGTCTTGGTTGAGATAGCAAAGGAACAAACTACAGGTTAATCCTCAACTGATGGACCTCCCCCAGGCTACTTACAACTCCAGAATCAAAATTCACGATGGCAAAAAAAGATTTTGGGGCGAAAATGCATACCGTATTTTTCAGAGTATAAGATGCACCTTAGTTTTTGGGGTGAAAAATAAGCAAAAAGCTGATTGGCGGGTGGATCGGCTTCCCGAAATACCCCCCATCAGCTGTTCCCAGAGGTGAATTTTAGCAACAGGTTCCTTGGTTGTGAGCACTGTGCCTTGCTTTTTTTTTTTTTTTTTGGGGGGGGGGGCTTTTTTTTCCTGCCTCTGAAAGCCTCCAAAACAGAGCTTCAGAAAAAAAGCCTCTGAAGCTCTGTTTGGAGGCTTTTTTTCTGAAACTTAATTTCTGATGCTTTTTTCAGCCTCTGAAATCTCCGTTTGAGAAGCTGGGTGGGGCTACATTCGGAGTATAAGACGCACCCAGATTTTCACCCTCTTTTTAGGGGGAAAAAGGTGCGTCTTATACTCCGAAAAATACGGTATGTGGTTAAAAAAAAAAAATGTTAAGATGGCATATAGTTTTTAAGCCAGAACTATCTTTGTTAGGCATGATAATACCAGAAAAAAATATGAGAAAGAAGAATTTATAGATTTGATATTGTATGTTTGAACAGCGGCAAAGAATTGAATTTGCGCAACTTTGGAAAAGGGAGGAAACACCTACGGAAGAAAATGTAATTAAAAAAAATATTGGACTGTGCGGAAATGGACAGATTAACACTGAAGATAAAAGAAGACACAGAATAGTTTTGAAACTTGGGACTTATTTTATCAATGATTGGACAACAGAGGTGGAAATTAGGAGACTGAGATGTAAACGAATTGATCCAGACAGTATACATTTCATCTATCTTATCTCTCTCTCTCTCTCTCTCTCACCTATCCTGTAATCTATTCTATCTAATATATATAAATCTCTCTGTCTAATATATATAGATCTATCTATCTCTATATCTACCTATCTTGTAATCTATTCTAATATATATAGCTCTCTCTCTCTCAATATATATAGATCTATCTATCTATCTATCTATCTATCTATCTATCTATCTATCTAGCTATTAATTCACGATGGCTCCTTCCTCCCTTCCCCAAGCAGTCATGGGATCATATTTTGGGTGCCCAGCAACTGGCTTTTGGCACTGTCCCGCAGTCCCGTGACAACGATTTACAACTGTTTTTTTAATCGGAACATTCACTTTGACATTTATTTCCTGTTTTTGCAAAAAAATGCCGGTTGCAGACAATGGGTTTCCTTAATGATCCCATTCATTTAATGACCATCGTGATTCGCTTAATGGCACCATAAAAAAACAAACCCAAAAAGTCATAAAATTGGGTGTGGTCCCTTGGGGTCTCACTTAATGACTGGCACAATTTATGACCGTAATTCTGGACTCAATTATGGTCCTAAGTCTGGGACTACCTGTCACCATAACCCACCAGTGAGGATGCATTTGGAATTATTTCCCAAGGACAGAACTTGCTTTAAAAAAACAAAAAAGCAGATTCAGGCCTGATTGACATTCAGATGAAAAACTTGCAAAAAAAATCCCATGTTGTAGATAAGACTGGAAAGTGAAGGGGGGGGGAGGGGGAGAAATTCCACAATTTTTTTTTTTTAAAAAGGAAGATGAAAACAACAAATCCTTTTATGCTGCCGTAGGGGAAGAATAATTTCCTGGTAAATTCTTCCAACGTTCTTTTAACTATTCTTTCGCCCGTACGAATTATTTTAGCCAGTCGCTTTCACCCGTTCCAAAGCTTCTGGCCAATTTTAGCAGCTCCTCTCCTCCTAATCTGTAGGAAACAAGGACCGCCTGTACAAATACGACAAGACCTAACTGTACTTTCATTGTCTACTCTCAGACAGGAACGAGGTCAGCAAGAGAGAAGTGTACCGAGGACTTGCCAAGATTTCCCCAAATACACAAAAGAACGTCTGTTAGATCCATGATGGTGAACCTATGGCCCATGTGCCAGAGGTGGCACACAGCACCCTCTCTGATGGCACGCGAGCTGTCGTCCTAGTTCAGCTCTGCTGCGCATGGGCACGCGCCTCCCACTGGCCAGATGGTCTTTGGGTCTCTGCTGCGCATGTGCAGGGCGCATGCAGGGCACGCATGTGTGGGGGCATGTGGGGGGCACGTGCAGATGCACAGAGGGTGAGGCACATGAACGGGGTGCATGCACATTGCATTTGGGGGGTTCAGGGGCATGCACGCCCATTGTGCATGCACGAACATGCTTTGGACACTCGGTCTGGAAAAGGTTAGCCTGTGTTAGAAGATGCCTTGAGTGATTTAGGCAAAAAACATTAAGTTAGGCTACCCCAATTCAACATAATGAAAGACCTCTCCTAATTACATTTTACTGTATACGGCGTAGCCTGCAAACAGAAAAAGTCATTTTCTACAGCTTTTGCCAAAAACGTCTGCCCTACTATTGCAGCACCATTGAGAGTGTCCTGACATACGTCATTCTTGCATGGTCTGGGAGCAGCTCTGTAGCAGACAAAAAAGCTCTACAGAGAATCATTAAAACTGCCCAGAATATCATCGGGCTCCAGCTACCAGCCCTGGACGACATCTTCGAATCTCGCTGTTTGAGAAAGTTGCATAACATTCTCAGAGACTCTTCCCATCCTGCTCACAATCTTTTTGGACTGTGGCCTTCTGGCAGAAGATACAGAACAATGAAAACTCAGACCACACGTTTTCTGAATAGTTTTTATCCCAGAGCTATAATTGCACTCAACAATGAACTAAAGGGCCACCATCCGTGAGCTGTTGGACAGCATTACTTGGTCTGTTGTGTGGATGTTTGGGTGGTTGAGGGGTGGGGAATTTGTGGTGGGTGGGGGTTGTTTGGGGATTGTTATGTGTGTTGGACCTGGTCTTTGGCTGTTAAGTGAATTTTGTTGTATGGGTATACTGTGTATATACGTACAATGACAATAAAGTTATTTATTGTTATTTATTATTTAATTATACCAGCCTGCTGCTCTAAGACCAAAGATGAGCTTGGATAAAAATTATTATCATATGCCTTAGCACGCTATCTGGGGAATTATGTAAAAAAAGGAGTTTCCGAGCAGTTTTAAAAAGCTTAATGGACTTATTCCTGCACCAAAGCATCTACCTATGAGTCCAGCAACTTTAGAATTGAAATATAGAGCCAGTTTGGTCCAGTGCTTAAGGCACCAAACTAGAAGCTATCAATTCAATTTCAAATCTTTATTGTCAGTGCAGAACATAGGTACAATGAGATGGGTGGAGCTCCCTCAGTGCACCCGCCTCCCGAACACAATACAGCTCACAGTGAAAGACAGAAAATCCCTAACCCAATCAATCATATTAACAAAACATCCAGTACAATTGCACCAGTGTGAACATGTTGTGCAGTCCATCGTACTACGTAGTTACGATGTTATTTCTCATTCAGGAGTCTGACAGCCCAGGGATAAAAACTGTTCTTCAGCCTGTTTGTGTGGCTGGCTATGCTTCTTCGTATCTCCTTCTGGATGGTAGGAGGGTAAAGAAGTGGTGACCAAGGTGGGAGTTGTCCTTGAGGATTTTCCTCTCTCTTCTAAGGCAGCGAGCCCTAGCGATCTCATCTAGTGGTATCAGGGGGCAGCCCAAGATGTGTTGTGCTGTATTCACCACCAGTGGTGAAATCCAATTTTTTTTTACTACTGGTTCTGTGGGTGTGGCTTGGTGGGCATGATGTGGCTTGGTGGGCGTGCCAGGGGAAGGGTACTGCAAAATCCCCATTCCCTCCCCACTCCTGGGGGAAGGATACTGCAAAATCCCCATTCCCTCCCCACTCCTGGGGAAGGATACTGCAAAATCCCCATTCCCTCCCCACTCCTGGGGGGAGGATACTGCAAAATCCCTATTCCCTCCCCACTCCTGGGGGGAGGATACTGCAAAATCCCCATTCCCTCCCCACTCCTGGGGGAAGGATACTGCAAAATCCCCATTCCCTTCCCACTCCTGGGGGAAGGATATTGCAAAATCCCCATTCCCTCCCCACTCCAGGGGAAGGATACTGCAAAATCCCCATTCCCTCCCCATTCCAGGGGAAGGATAATGCAAATTCCCCATTCCCTCCCCAGTCTGGGGCCAGCCAGAGGTGGTATTTGCCGGTTCTCCGAACTACTCAAAATTTCCGCTACCGGTTCTCCCGAACCTGTCAGATCCTGCTGGATTTCACCCCTGCTCATCATCCTCTGTAATGTTTTTCTATCCGCGGCTGTCAGATCGGCGTGCCATACCGTGATGCAATAAGTGAGGACGCTTTCTATTGTGGACCGGTAAAAGGAGATCATCAGTTGTTGTTCCACTTTGTTTTTACGCAAGACCCTAAGGAAATGGAGTCTCCGTTGGGCCTTCCTGGCCACCTGGATTGTGTTGTTTTTCCAGGTGAGGCCTTCACTGAGATGGACTCCCAGGAATTTAAAGGAGGAAACTCTCTCTACACAGCGATGTAAAGTGGGCAGGTTCATCTCTCTTCCTCCGGAAGTCCAACACCATCTCCTTGGTCTTGCTGATGTTCAGGTGCAGGTTGTTTTTTAAGCACCACATGGAATAGTTTTTGAACCTCCCCTCCTGTACTACTCTGTTTTGTCTCCACAGCTAGGAGACTCTTTAGGGACTTTGGGACAGTCACACCTTCTCAGCCCAACTCACTTCACAGAATTGCAGCTGATGAGGAAAGCAGATTTGCATTGCACGCATGTAGGGAAACGCAAATAAAAATGCAATGCGTATACCAAATAACTGCAGAAAAAACAATGGCTACCAACCTGCCTTCCATTGAGGATCTGTCTACTGCACGAGTCAAAAAGAGGGCTGTGAAAATATCTACAGACCCCTTGCATCCTGGACATAAACTGTTTCAACTCCTACCCTCAAAACGACGCTATAGAGCACTGCACACCAGAACAACTAGACACAAGGACAGTTTTTTCCCGAACGCCATCACTCTGCTAAACAAATCATTCTCTCAACACTGGCAAACTATTCACTAAGTCTGCATTATTATTAATCTTGTCATCATTCCTATCAACCATCTCTTCCCACTTATGACTGTATGACTGTAAATTTGTTGCTGGTATCCTTACGATTTATATTGACCGTTTCCTAATACGATTTGATTGCTTATTTGTTCCCTATGACTATCATTAAGTGTTGGACCTTATGATTCTTGATGAATGTATCTTTTCTTTTATATACTCCGAGAGCGTATGCACCAAGACAAATTCCTTGTGTGTCTAATCACACTTGGCCAATAAAGAATTGAATTGAATTGAATTCCATTCCTATTCCTATTCCTATTCCTATTCCTAATTCTAATCTAATCTAAATTTCTTTCTAATTCTAATTCCATACTCCACAGTGGTGGGATTCAGACGTTTTTGTCCGGACAGTGTGAACCGGTAGCAGCGACTACAGGAGGCTCTGCCCACCCGCCGGGACTTAATACACGACTACTGCGCGCACGCAGAAGGCCACGGACATGTGCAGAGGTGGCAATTGCGAGCGTAGCGAACATTTGCGAACCGGTAGGGAAAGTAAATGAATCCCATCTCTGATACTCCATACTCCATTCCCGTCATGGCGAACCAATGGCACCTGTGCCAGAAGTGGCACACAAAGCCCTCTCTGTGGACACGCTTGGCGCCGCCAGCTGATCTTTGGGTTTCCGGCATGTGTGCTGGCCAGCTGATCTTCGGGTTTCCAGAGCTCTGGCACACATGCGCATCCCAGTTTGGGCACTCGGTGGCGAAATGGTTCACCACCATTGCTTTATTTTGTTCTATATCCACCCACTTCCACAGAGTCATCTTCTTCCCTTTCCAAGCCCTCCACGCCACGCCCCATATATCTTCCCTATAGCAGCAGCAGGAGCAGCAGATTGCACAGAGATGACACTCTCCTGCCCACAAAAGCAGACCAGGGAGGGCACATGCTCAACCCCAAAGGATGAGAAGCACTACCAGGGTAATAGGTGGGCGGTAGGGGAAAGGATGAGGTTAGGGGAAGATGGAGAAAAAGGAAGACATTGTGCAATGGGAATTTTAGTTTCTTTTATTGTTTGAATTTTAATCTGGACTTGCTGTTGCTTATTGCTGTGAGCCGCCCTGAGTCCTTGTGGAGAAAGGGCGGGCTATAAGTCCGATAAAAATAAATAAAAATAAATATTTATTCTTCTGCAACGCCTGGGGAACGGCTGGCTGTAGGATCCATCCCTGGCTGATGCTTGCAACCACCTTGAAACCAGAACTGTCAAGTGAGCTTAGGGGAAGTTATTTCAAAGCCTTGGAGGGTGGGAAGGATGGATGAAGGGGTCTCCCAATCTTGGCCTGGTATTGTGAGATACAGAGTTCCCTTTTGAGGAGGGGGACGGAGAGCCAACAAAAGTGCGTATAGTCAAGGCGATGGTTTTCCCAGTTGCAATGTATGGCTGTGAAAGTTGCACCATAAGGAAGGCTGAGCACCAAAGAATGGAGGCTGGTGTGGAGAAGACTTGTGAGTCCCTTGGACTGTAAGGCGACAAAACCGGCCAGCCCTAGAGGAGATCAACCCTGACTGCTCTTTAGAAGGCCAGATCCTGAAGAGGAAACTCAGATACTTTGGCCACCCAATGAGAAGGAAGGACTCCCTGGAGAAGAACCTAATGCTGGGAACGATGGAGGGCAAAAGAAGAAGGGGACGGCGGAGAACAAGGTGGCTGGATGGAGTCACTGAAGCAGTCGGCGTGAGCTTAAATGGACTCAAGAGAACGGTAGAGGACAGGAAGGCCTGGAGAAATGTTGTCCATGGGGTCGCGATGGATTGGACACGACTTCGCAACTAACAACAACAACACAGAGAGCTGCTGTGGTGTAAGGATTAAGGGGCTGGCCTGGAAACCAGGAGGCTGTGAGTTCTAGTCCCGCTTTAGGCATGAAAGCTGGGATGATTTTTGGGTGGGCGATTTTTGGGTCAGTTCCTCCTCTCTCCCAGTTCAGCCTACCTCACAGGGTTTTTGTTGGGGGAGAACGAGGCTGGCCCCATTCTTCAATATATCTCAAGTCTTGTTAAAAAATGTGGCCGTGTCAATGGAGAAAATAACCAGGAACTGGAGAACTGTTGCAAACGTTGCATCATTTCTAGTATCATAGATGCTTAACTTTCTTAATAATGTTGCTTTTTTAAAAAAAAAATCATTAAGGACTGTTTTAAAGCTGTTAACATGGTTGTCCAGTCAGGTTTGGGAAGTGGGCGGCTACATAAATAGAAAGAATATATAAATAAATAAGAGGCAGGAGTATTTGCCATGTCACGTGCTTGAGCAGGGGGTTGGACTAGATGACCTCAAAGGTCCCTTCCAACTCTGTTACTGTTACTGCCATGTTCACCCCCTCGAGTTACATATTATACATAGAAAAGCTGGATAAAAAAAATTCCAACAATAGTTAGGAAATCCAACTATAAATCGTCTTCAGCTTACATTTCATTTAGTGATGGCTCAAAGTTAGAACAGCACTGAAAAGAGACACTTATGACTGTTTTTCACACTTATGACCATTGCAACATCCCCATGGTCACATGGTTAAAATTTGGAGGCTTGACAACTAACTCGTATTTATGACGGTTGCGGTGTCTCCCCCCGGGATGTGTGTGTGTGTCATGTGATCCCTCTTTTGTGACCTTCTGACAAGCCAAGTCAATGGGGAAAGCCAGATTCACTTAACAACCATGTTACTCATTTAGCAAACCTGCGGCGATTCACTTAACAATTGTGGCAAGAAAGGTCGTAAAACGGGGCAAAATTGACTTAACTCTTTCCCTTAGCCACAGAAACGTTCGGCGTGATTGTGGCCGTAAGCAGAGGACTACGACTCGCAATATGACGATGCCTGGTATTGCATTGGGAGAGCGCAGAGCTCTGGATTCGGGGCTGCAAAGCTGCAGGGGACCCAGAGGGGGCAGCCATGGGACACCAGAAGGGGGGAGGGAGAGAGAGAGAGAGCTCGGCTGCCCCCTGGTGGTCATCCGGATTTCAGCAGCCCAGAAAATCCACCTCTTTGGGATGGATCCTTTGGACCCCAAATCCAGAGCTGAATTGTTAAGCCTCTCCCCGATTGCAAAGCAAGCACCACACACACACACCACAAAAAAAGCAAGTGTGGTTTGTGCAACCAAAGCAGATCCCAGCCCACCCTCTGGCCTACCTCGCAGGGTTGTAAGGGAGACCATTCCTGGAAGTGGCGACGCCGCTACGATCCCTTCTCACCCCACCTCACCCCCACCCGCCCCAAAATGCAACAGCAGCTCAAAAAGGACCTCGGCCGGAGGTCGTTAGCCCCTTCGCCCGGTGACGTCACGCGAAGGTCAGTGACGTCACCCGCCCCCACTCTTTCAATGACGTCACGCGCTCCCGCAAGCTCCCCCTTCCCCCCCTTATACACACACACACACAGACATCTCTCCCTCATCGGATTCCGCAAGCTCGGAAGGCTTACCAAGACGGCCCGCTCGGCCGGGCTCGCCAGTGCAGCCATCCTCATCTCCGTCGCCGCCACTGCCGGCCCAGCGAGAGACGCCGCCGAGTTTACCCAGCGCTGAGGCGAGGCGTTGGCTGGCTTCCCACCCCCTTCTCGCTCCTCATTGGTCGAGCTCCGCCGACGCGGGAGCTCTCATTGGTCGCGCCCTGGGCACCCCCCCTCCCATACCTACCTCTCAGGCTCCGCCCACCCACCCACAGCCGTTCGGCTTTTCAGCGCTGCGGAGGGCAGCCCAGTAACGAGAGTTGGAAGGGTCCTTGGAGGTCATCTAGTCCAACCCCCCTGCTCACGCAGGAGACCTGCACTAGGGATTCGAACCGCCGACCCTTTCTGATCGACAAGCTCAGTGTCACTGAGTCAGGCATCTTTGAAGACCTCACCCCACCGATGCAATGGGGCTTGGAAAAACCCCGGCGCCCCATTGCATTCGGTGGCGGGGTGGGTAGGATCCTAGAGGTTCGATCCTAGGTAGAGGCAGATGTAGGGTCTTCCCGCTTGGGCAGGGGGTTGGACTACATGACCTGCAAGATCCCTTCCAACTCTGTTAATTTCCCCTCCCCTCCCCCCGACCGTTAGATGCTCTGCGACAGCCAGCCTTTCTCCTGAATTGCATCCGCCTGGAGGCATGGCTGGAGGGGTGTGCAACATTGCACAACCGGCTTGGCTCAGCTGCTTGGGGAAGGGTCTCCCGTTGCTGTCAGGTTTCATTCTGCTGCTTTAACCCCGAAATTGGGTTCCATCGTGGCTGTGGAAATGAGTCCCGGCATACATCAAATAGGGATGGTCATTCTCGCCTCCACTTCCCTTTTTTCCTGGCATGATATGCAAATACAGGTGTAGGGTTACACCTCTTCATTCCCTTTTGCGACCTTCTGGCAAGCAAAGTCAAATGGGTGGGTGGGGGGAGTCTGATTCACTTAACAACCATGCTACTAATTTAAGGACTGCAGGGATTCCCTTAACAAATGTGGCAAGAAAAGTCGTAAAAGGGGCAAAAGTCATGCAACGAATTTCTCACTTAGCAACATAAACGTTGGGCTCAATTCTGGGTCGTAAATTAAGGACTACCTGTGTAAGAGCCTTAGTGGTGCAGCAAACTAAAATGCTGTTAAATAGCACTTAGCTGCCAGCTGCCTGCAATTACTGCGAGTTCCAAACTATTTAATTCGATTTAATCTCTGCTTTTTAAATTTTGTACATATGTATTTTATTGTTGGCTGTTCACTGCCTTGAGTCCTTCGGGAGTAGGGCAGTATATAAATCAAATAAAAGTAAAGTAAAGTTCAAATCTCACCAGGCTCAAGGTTGACTCAGCCTTCCATCCTTCCGAGGTAGGTAAAATGAGGACCCAGATTGTGGGGGCAAGAAGCTGACTTTGTATAAAAAGGACACTGCTTAGGGGGGGCCCAAAAGCCCTACTAAGCAGGTATATACAAAAGTATGAAGGCTATTGCTTAAGGCATTGTAAGCCGCCCTGTCTCCAGAGAAGGGTGGCATATAAATCGAACCAATAAATAAATAAATTGAACCAATGTTAATTCCTTTTAGGATCCTTAAAGCACAGCATGGTAACAATAAATGATAAGCAAATCCTTGATGTAAGTTTTTTGCAGAAATAATACTGTTTTGCTTTTCCTTCTTTATACATTGTTTTTTTTTTAAAGAACTGTAATGTCTGCAATCTCAAGCTTCCTTTTAGTATTTTTATTTTATATTAGCACATTTATATATACATAGGATTATCCTTTGGGTCCTATTTTAACAAGGTTAGGCAATATCTTATCTTCTAAATGAGATTTGCAAACTGAAAAAACCCACCTACAACTGTTTTTACCTTTTATCTGTGCTCACCCTCTTAGTATCTTTTGAATTACGAAGACAGTATTTTCCTTTAAAGTTGTTTCAAACATCACTTCCTTTGAAAGCACACACATTTCCAAAGCAAAGTTTGAATAATCATGAACTAATCGTAAACCAATTACTGTGTTCAAACCTCCATTTTTAATTCATGTGTTGGCTTAAGAACAAAATGACAAAATAGAGAAAAGCACTATTATTTAACATAGCTAATTATTTAATAAGCAAATGATTTTATTTTCTAATGTTTATAAATAAATACATAAATACTGGATATTTTTTTCCTCATTTTTTTTGTTCTAATATAACCACTTGGACAAAGAACAAGGTCAACAGGTCAATTCTGTAACTCTTCCTATCCACCCTGCAAAATAAACAAAACAGTTCAATTCTTCCCAACTCATTTCAAATGGAAAAAGAGTTTTCCCCTGGATTTTCCCCCTAACATTTCAAACAATATTGCTGAAATAAACTAAATTGTTGTCATTGCAAAGGAAACTGTATGGTGTGTTGTGGTTTGTAAATGCTGATGATTAAACAGTTGTTTTTACAAATCTCCCTCCATCCTCCAGTCTCACCATCAAATTTTAAATTTTGCAGTATATTTTCAGCTTTTATTAATGGCATTCATCCTTTCTAAACTTTCTCCACTCCCTTGCCCTTGAAGTTATACACAAATGATAATCCAACAATTTAAATTTATACTCTTGACTAACGTATCTATTACCATTCTTTGTGCTTTGGGAATGGGAGTATGCTAATTCTTCCCCCAAAGTATGCAGTTAGGAAAGAAGAATACTTTAGAGAGCAACAAATAGCATTGTGTTACCAAGAAAAGTTTTATTTCCTTTTGCCAGTAGCTTTGTTAATTGCACAAGAAAAAAAAATCATTTTGTCTGTGTTTGCCATTTAATCACCACACATCCTATCTGAATGACAAAACATTAATTAAAAACAAGGCAAAAATAAAAAATAAAAATTCACAACCTTAATTACCTATAGATCATTCATCAAAGGTAGAAGGAATTAAAAGAAACAGCTTTTTTTTCCTTACAAGCTCTCCACAAGTGTAAATATCTTTTTTATCTTGAAAAAGGAGGGAACAACAACAAAAAAAAAAGCAACTGCTAAAACAGAAATCCCATTTTTTTTAAAAAAAAGAAACTTTACAGTATTGTCAACAATATTAAGACAACAATGACTAAAGCCAGTTCCATCGTATTCTCTTGTAACAAACGCTTCCCTTTCTGCGCCAGTTCGATTTTTAAGGACACCCCCAACTGAGAATTGATCAAAGCTGGCTCTTGGAGCAGGAAAGGCTTGAGTAGGAAAGGGGTCCCATGGCACCTTAAAACCAGCAAATATGTTGCAAATGTAAAACTGGTAGACTAATGGATACACTTTGACCCATAAAATTGGATGCCACAAAAACCCAGTTTACATAAACTACTGTTTGGCTGCAAACAAAAGAAAACAAGGGTGTCCTTCTAAAAAAGGCATGAGATAAGCCAGCAGTTCCAAGCTCTTGTTAGCATTTTGAGCTGTTGCCTCCCCTTGGGATATCACCAACTGTGCAGTCCTGCAGAAAGGACTGCACCCCTTCAGTAGATATTTGCTCTCTCTGACAGAGAAACCACAAGAGAGACTGAATGGAAAATGCTACAGTTCTCTTACGTTGCAGTTCCTTGTTCCATTTGGATTTATTTATTTTTTGGCTAGAGAGGCAAAATAAAATATTCTGGGATCTATTTCTGTTCTGCAAGATACTCACAAAATCTCAGAAGGATCTCTCTTGTCCTGTTCCTGACAATCTTTTCAAACAGGTGTACAACTTTTAAGACCGATGGACTTCAAATCCGAGAATTCAATTCCCTAACAATGCTGGCTGGGGAATTCTGGTAACTGAGGTCCATCGGTCTTAAAAGTAGCCAAGGTTGGAATCCCTGCTTTAGGTGGTCTTTGGAAGAGTAGCTTCCAGGTGTAATTTACTGCCTTAAGAACAACCATCTTGAATGAGGTCATCCCCCCACCCCCGCAAATCCATCTGCTCTTCCTGACAGATACTAGTTGTCCTTAAAAAGCTTGACTTACTCATAAGGAGTTCATTTCCATTAGCAAGATACACTTCACTGTGGGAAAAAGCAGGCAGATAGCTATTGGGACCTATCAAACCCCTGGATAGGGACAAAAACCAATGTCCTTTTTTTTAAAGGTAGATTGTCTGTACCACAGAAGGAAAGGAAACCTATATCAGGAATATGTGCTGTAGCAAGAGCAGAGTAGGGTGAGGCCTACTCTTTTAATCTATCAACTAAACTTTTTAATATATCAACTAAAACCCTGGAGTCTTCTCTGCCTGCACTCAGAATGGGCCAGCATATCCACATAGCTTGGGAGACCAACCCAAGGTTCAAAGAGATGGATGTCACATTTGCATTTTGAAAGTTTAAACACTGGCAAGAGAAGTTCATCAATCTGAAATGTACAATTAAGCGGACTAGGTATCTGGGTGCTGAGTTCTGGAGCTCTGTTTTATGCAAATGTGAAAGTCTCTGCATGAACCCAGAAATGGTTTCCAACGCTTTCTGATGTATGCATTCCAAGCTTGAGCAAAGGGGCTTTCTCTCAAGATTAATACTGACTTTTGAGACTGAAAAAAAAAATCATCACAATTTTGTTGGAATATGCTGATGTGTTCCTGTATTTTAAGACTACTTTGTCAATTTCAGCAAAGAGTTAAGCTGTATCGGTCCATAGCTTGCTAAATCTTTCATTACATTACTTGCAAGCAGGATTTCTACTTCACACTAGGAGCATCTTCAATCTTTCAGAAAGAAAAACATGGAAATCAAATTATCTGTTTTTCTGATTATCGGGCAACACTCAAGACCCAAATCATCCTTGCGAATATTAGAGGAGCAAAGATGCGCACATTCAGGGTGCTGATTCTCCAAGATGAACCTGAAGAAGGCTCTAGAAATTCTACCACCTTTTTTTGGGGGGGGGGGGTGTAAATGTCCATTATGTGAATCACAGGCTGGTCAAACCTTTTTACGGATGCCTTCAGAATGGATAAACCATTTGGGAAATTAAGAGCCTGTAGAGACATCCTGCATTATCAGAGGCTCATTTTGAACTGGAATTAAAGTAAAAGACAAGTTCTCTCATTTACAAAAGCTGTTTCCATGGAGAAGGCTTGGATGCAAACTCCTCTTCTTCTGTTAGGAAACTATGGCCAGGCACTATTTATTTACACCCCCACACACACACACACAAAACCTTTTGTTCTAATCTTTTTCTCCAAGGAAAAAGAACACAGGTGTGCCAGAATCCGACCCCAATTGTCAAAACCATCCAGGTAAAGGGACACCCGTTTTTCAACTGTCCTGACTGTGCAAGAGAACCCTACACATGTGTATATATAGTGTGTATGTATATGTGTATATATATATATATATATATATATATATATATATATATATATATGTGTGTGTGTGTGTGTGTGTGTGTGTGTGTGTATAGTGTGTGTATATGTGTGTGTGCTTATATATATGTGTATGTGTGTGTGTATGGTTCTCTTGCACAGTTAGGGACAGTTGAGAAACGGATGTCCCTTTACCTGGATGTGGGATATAGATATATAGATATATAGATATATATCCACAGCAAATCATTGAAACAGCAGCTGGAAAGAACTTAAAATGCCCAGGGACACAGATACAATGAGAACCAGGATTAAAGCCAAGCAGCATTATTGGGGAGGGTGGGTGGATTATTCCATTCTATGACTCCCAAGGGGTGGTAAGAGATATGTGGTCCAATCTCTTCTACTGCTGCTGCTGCTGCAGCAGCTAGCTGGCACAGGAAGGCATTACTGTCCTTGTGGCAGATCTCAAAAAAGGTTTTGGGTTTTTTTGTATTAAAAAGAAAAAGAAAATAAAAAAGAAAGAAGGAAAATGGTTGGTGGGAATATCGGGGAGAGGAGACAGAGAGACAAAGATGGACTGGTCCAGAGTTAAAACCCAGTATTCATCGTTATAATTAATCATAGTATTAACAATTAGAAGAAGGTAGCCTAGTGGATGTAGGCCCTGTACACAGCAGACATGTCATTGTCAGACTGGTCCAACGCTTTTGCCCGCTTGTAGACCTGAGGGAGAAAATGGAGAAGAGACGAGTCACCAAAGAGGACCAGTGGCTTCCTACGAGCATCTTAAAACACAAACACACAAACACAAACACAAACACACACACACACACACACACACACGGCTGCACCTACTAACTTCCCTTCCAGCAAAAGTACCTGAACAAATTAAAGGGGATCCAGAATCTGTTGTTTAGGGACTCACCTTCTGACAAGCAAAGTCAACGGGGGAAGCCAGATTCACTTAACGACTGGGTTACTAACTTAACAAATGCAGCGATTCACTTAACCACCATGGCAAGCAAAGGTGTAAAATGGGGCAAAATTCACTTAACTGCCCCCCCCACTTAGCCATCAGAAATGTTGGGCTCTCAATTGTGGTCATAAGTCAAGGACTACCTGTAATGTCTGAATGAGAATCTGTGGATTCTGTTATTTTATGCCAGAGGGCATTCCAGATAGCTGTTAATAAAACCCTTTATTTTCGACCTTTCTGAATTTTAGGTAACAAATTTGAAGACTCCCCCCCCCCGTCCCCTTCACAGAGCGAGTCTGGTTGGTGTAGAATTAAAATGTAGAAAACATGTCATTATATCCCAGTGGGAGGCAGTTAAAATTAATTAAGGAGGCAGCTAAGGTCAAATATCTAGACTGAAAAAACAACAATCTCTACCCAATCTTTAGATGCTTTTCTAAAGATTTGCAGAAAAAAACCACCATAAGACAGGACTGAACAGAAATAGAGTTGGGGAAAAACCTACCTCATTGGCTGCAGCTGCCATGGGAGTTGGATGATTAACAGAATCGCCTAGTGCAATGGCTAATCTGAGATCCTTCTGGATGTATTTCAGATAGAAATCGGGTTTGAAGTTTCCTTGCAGGATATCTAGAGAAGGAAAAGCCCAGCTACGTTTTCATATTCCACTTTCCCTATTGATAACCCCCTTGCCCTTCGGATTTCACCATTCCCAGTGCACCTATTTAAACATGCAAGACCATGTCCCATCACAGAGTGATCCTTTCCCAAATTATTCATGCTAATAGATAACAAACTCTCTAAACTGGCCCTGAAAGTCTTTTACACGCTTTCAAGGTTGTATTTTGGTATACAAACAGGTTTTTACTTTCTACTGCCCTTCATTCCAGTCATTTGTATTGTTTGTACATACGCATGGAGAGAAACTGCTTTCCTTAAGAGATCTCCCTTAATACATCCCAACCACAAACTTCAAGGTGGGTGAACTTCATAACTGAGGAGGATTTGAGTTTGGCCCTCCCTGGGCCTGTCCACTACTTTAACTACTTCGCTATCACAGTTAGAAAGCATGTAATAGGAGGAACCATTTGGAAACCTCCAGCAAGTATGGCTACGAGAGGGATAGGAAACAGCCCTATACCAACAGCACGGGTGTCAAACTTGCTGCGTCATGTTGCCATCACGTGACGTTTTGCGATGTTTTTCCCCTTTGCGGAGCTAGGGTGGGCGTGGCCTACATGTGACGCATCTGGCCCACGGGCCGCCAGTTTGACACCCCTGCCATTCAGGAAAGAGCTAGTTCAAGAGTAGAAGCAGGCCATTTGCTGACCTCTTGATCCGTGTTTCTCAACTTTAGCAGCTTTAAGAAGTCTGGGCTTCAATTCCCAGAATTCCCCAGCCAGCATGGGAATCCTTAAGAGTCGGATGTCCACACCTCTTAACGTTGCCAAAGTTGAGGAACCCTGATATTTAGGCATCTACTCAACTCCCATCAGGCCCTCTCAAGATGACCCAAAATCAAAGGATTATGGAAACCAGTCAGAACAACTGGAAGTTTCTGGATTGGCTACACCTGATTGAAACAAGCCTTTTTACATTAAAAAGCAGGGGAGGGAATGAAGAACTTTACTTTGGCACTTCTGATCCAGGAAGATGCTGGCCAGCTGTCCCTGATTGAGGATGTCCAGAAGGGTCTGCTGGGACTGACCAGTGACCTGAGCCAAAGTCAGTCCCTCTGCTATTGTGGCCATGAAGCTTCCTTGGACCATGTTCACGATCAGCATCATCTTGGCAGCATTGCCTACTTCTCCTGTGGGAGACAGAGAGGGAGGTTGAGATTATCTACAAGGAGATGGGGATAAAAAAAAAACTGATACCTGCTCAACAATGTTAGGCCGGAGGGGGGGGGGGGGCTCAAACTCGATTTCATTGAGGGCCACATCAGGATTTTGATCTCAGGGGGGCGGGCGTATGGCCAGCTTGACTTGTGTTGGGGGGCACCTGTGGTAGCCTGAACGCTCTGCCAGGGAAAACAGGCTCCCGAGCTCCGTTTTCAACTGGGACAGCCTTCTGCAACCCTCTGCCAGCTAAAATGGAGCTCGTGAGGGTTAAGCGTGGCCCTCGTGAGCTCAGTTTTCGGCTGGGATGGCCTCCTGCAAACCTCTGCCAGTGAAAATGGAGCTCGTGAGGGCTGTTTGCGGCCCTCCCAAGCTCCGTTTTCACTGGCAGAGGCACCACGGACCGGTCCTTTGCTGTTTCCAGGATGCGGCCTGCAGGCCTTGATTTAACATCCCTGTGTTAGACCTTGTTAAGACATTTGATAACATCTGCTAATCTGTCTCTTGATGCATTCCTCTACTTTTATACAACAACAATAAATTTCTGTTGACAACAGAGGAATTGTTTGTCCCCAAACTTCTGTAGTTTCTTCGCCATTCTTCAGAATTCAGCTTCATAGTAATTTACTGGTCTTAAGAGCTAGTCAAAAGACTCCCATTCTAAATTCTTTATACTGGATGCCTCTCAGCTAGTGGACTACATTGGAAAAAGAATGCTACCCGATAGCAAAAGTCTTGAATGATGTTGGTACAGCGAAGATTTGCTATTTTTTTTTATATAAGATGAGTGGTATGGTTCTCCTGTAGAGATTCAGAGATTTGGGGTTAATAGGTATTTACACTAACAAACATTTACCAATGTCCAGAGAGAACCCCAATACTAGGATGTACAATTAACCAACCACCCCACAAATCAAAATATACTACATGCCCAATAAATCACACACCATTTCAAAGGATGCTACAAAGTATGTGTGTGCATGCATAACAACTGTATTCTACTCTAAAATGTTGGTACATAATGTCAAGAATAGCATACATTAAGAAAAAAAGAAGGATCAGGCCTGGTTTGTACTACCAAGTGACCCCTGCAGTATAAATAGGTTTGAGAATAGCTGGATTTTATTTTTGTGGAAAAGGGAAAAACATGTTATTTCTAAATACAGTTCCAGGTGGCGTACAGATAATGGTTGTGCCTCCTCTCACTTTATGACTTCAACCCATTTGGCTGTTGGATAAAGTTATCGTAATCTTGCAGACTTTTGTTAGTAGTTTAAGAAGTTGCTTTAAAACAGATGTTAGAATTGCTCTTCGGAGTAATCTTAAAATGAGAGTTAACACAGGAAAAAAAAATGCAGAAAGAGATCCTGTATGAGAAACTCATAAAGAAGCCATGAATTATTAACTGTACATTTTCACACTTTGACCTTCCAGACACAAGGACTGGCATCCCCACCACTTCATGAAACTACCTAGGAAGAAAGAAGTCTTCCCCATTGCCTGGAAACAGCTACTGCAGTCTTCATATAAGCCTCTGTCTCCGGCCGCTAATATCACCAGCATCCCATCGTTGGATAGCTGTTGGTTCCCTGAGACTGGGGCTTCCAGGAAGCGACCACCTCTGGAGACAATCACCTGGAAGCAAGAGAAGGTGGACCGTTCTGAGCAGAGAAGACAAGTTGCATCAGCCAAGGACACCGGTGGCCGTGCTAATCTCCCCACCCAACTCAGATAATATGGTATCAGTTACAGGTGATCCTTAGTTAACAATGGAGTGATTGTTCGAACTTACGATGGTGCTAGGCCAGTGGTAGACCTCATACTTACAACATTGCAGTGTCCCACAATCACATGAACACAAATTGCAACCTTCCCTGCCAATGTCCCACAAGCAAAGTCAATCAGGAAGCTGGTAGGCAGTCATGGTTGTAAGAGGTCCTCGCTTAACAACCTACATGGGTCTTACTTAGATAGCAACGGGGAGCATGGGAACTGCCATCGCTTAAGCAGCACAGTAATATATATATATATATATATATATATATATTTGCTTTACAACCATGTCACTTAGCAACAGTTTCCCTTACAAATTAGCATTGTTAAGGGAGGACTACTTGTATTACCCAAACATTAATCTTCTGTGAAGCCTAAACACTCCAACAGCAACAAAACAAAACAGTATGCCAGCATATTGAATGCTACTTGAGAGAAATTATAGTTTACTACTATGAAAGGAAAATTTAGCAAATTCTAAAAACAGTAAAGAGATATACGGTAGGCATCTATGTATAATCCACAGGCCTTCTCTCTAGGCAGTTTTCACTCTATGGAACTCTGATCCCCCCACCCGGAGTAATATTAAAATCAACTCATTTTTAATGGTCTGCAGTCAAACCAAGGCTGTATTTTTTCTTTCCAGCAAGACTCTGTCTCCACCCCCACCACCAGCCCTTGATTCTGAGCAGGGATGTTCGCTTTCTGCATTCCATTTTGACTTTTACGATCATGCACTTTGATTTTGTGCATTGCTGCAATCTGTCTAGAATGTTTTGCAATTGGGGGAAATGATGAACGTTGAAAATCAATCAGTAATATCCACACATGCACAAGTCTTCATGCACATATTTTGTTTGTAAGGAAGGGACTATTAAAAAAACAAATAAGCTTGGGAGAACTGAGAAAGGTGGTTAAGCCAGTTTCACTTATCATTTAAAATAAAAAGAATAGTGTGTCTCTCTCTGGTTAAGATTAGCCTGCCCTTTTGTACACTTTTCGACTCGTTAAATATTTCAAAAGCCATTCGAGCAAGCCCAGAGTCAGGCCTCCCAGGCAGCCCAGAAACACAACTAGATGAGCTAATGTTCCTTTACAGTTAAGGCTACGTTATCAAAATATTTAGTGTCTGAAGGAACAAACAACTTCTCTCCGCTTCTAGGTTTAGGTTTAGGTTTATTTGATTTGTATACCGCCCTACTCCCGAAGAACTCAGGGTGGTGAACAGCCAGCAATAAAATACATAAATACAAAAAATTTAAAAACCAGATAAAATCAAATTAAATCAGTTTGGCCCAGACAGATTAAAACACCCCAATAATTTAAAAACAGATTAAAATTTACATATTTAAAAAGGGAAGAGATTAGGCCAAGCCTGCCTGATGGAATAAAAAGGTCTTCACAGCACGGCGGAAGGAGCGCAGATCTGGGATCCTCCATATTTCCGGGGGGAGCTCATTCCAGATGGTAGGTGCCCCCACAGAGAAGGCTCTCCCCCTGGGGGCCGCCAGTCGACACTGTTTGGCTGACGGCACCCGGAGGAGTCCCTCTCTATGAGAGCGTACTGGCCGGTGGGAGGCTATTGGTGATAGTAGGCGGTCCCGTAAATAACCAGGTCCTAAGCCATGGAGCGCTTTAAAGGTGGTAACCAAAACCTTGAAGCGCACCCGGAAGACCACCGGGAGCCAGTGCAGCTCGCGCAGGAGAGGTGTTACATGGGAGCGCCATGTCGCTCCCATTACCACCCGCGCGGCCGCACTCTGCGCCAGTTCGAGCCTCCGGGTGCTCCTCAAGGGGAGCCCCATGTAGAGAGCATTACAATAGTCCAGGCGGGAGGTGACGAGGGCATGAGTGACCGTGCGTAACGAGTCCCAATCCAGAAAGGGACGCAACTGTCGAATCAGGCGAACCTGATAAAAAATCCTCCCGGTCACGGCCGTCAAGTGCTCTTCTAAAGACAGCCGTGAATCCAGGAGGACGCCCAAGTTGCGAGCCCTCTCCGTGGGGGCCAATGATTCGCCCCCAATAGTCAGTGATGGCGTCAACTGACTATATCGGGACGTCGGAAACCACAGCCACTCGGTCTTGGATGGGTTGAGCCTGAGCCTGTTCCTCCCCATCCAGATCCGTACAGCCTCCAGGCACCGGGACATCACTTCAAGGGCTGATCCTTTTAATTTCTGATCCACAGACAGGCCCTTCCCAAAGTTTCTTTCTCTGTTAAAAAAATCTTACCCTTCTTGTCTGATTTCTACCAATAAAGGATAATATTTGTAGCTCAGGGTTGAAATGAGGGATCCTTGGTGTTCTTCGAGCTTGGCTGTGTTTCCTTGCAGGCGTTTCGTTACCCAAACTAGGTAACATCACCAGTGCTAGTGATGATGACCAGCACTGATGATGTTACCTAGTCTGGGTAACGAAACGCCTGCAAGGAAACACAGCCAAGCTCAGAGAGTGCCAAGGATCCCTCATTTCAACCCTGATTGTTCCTTAGTGTTGTGGCCTGCCGCAGGACTGGCAGCAGAGTCGGACAGTGAGGAGGTTGGGGAGGAACTTGGGCCAGTCCTGGGGGCTGGGGAAAGCTCGGACAAGGGCTGTGCGTCGGAGGAAGAGAGGGAGATAGACAGCAGTGAGGCAGAGGAACAGCTGGAGCCCGTTCCCAGTGTGCGCATGCACAGAGCTGCCAGAAGACAAGAACAACTCAAAAAGCAGGGTTGACTTGGGAGTAAAGCCACACCTTGGAGGTGATTGGCCCCTCCCATAGGAAACAAAAGAGGAGCAAATGGGGAGGGGGCTTTTGCAGGAAACAATTTGTTTGTTCTGTAGTTAGTTTCAAGAGTGGAAAGTTCTGTTCGTGCCTCTAAGTTTTGCCTTACTCTGCATTTGGAAACAAGTTACATGGCAGCTTGCCAAGCGAAATGAGTTGAGAAATATTCTCAATAAACTGTTTCAACTCAAAACTATGATATAGAACACTGCACACCAGAACAACTAGACACAAGAACAGTTTTTTTCGCGAATGCCATCTCTCTGCTAAACAAATAATTCCCTCAACACTGTCAAACTATTAAAGTCTGCACTACTATTAATTTCTCATCATTCCCACCACCCATCTCCTTCCACTGATGACTGTAATTTTGTTTCTTGTATTCTTACAATTTAAATTGATATTGTTTCCTGATTGCTTATTTGTTCCCTATGACTATCATTAAGTGTTGTACCTTATGATTCTTGATGAACATATCTTTTCTTTTGTGTACACTGAGAGCGTATGCACCAAGACAAATTCCTTGTGTGTCCAATCACATTTGGCCAATAAAAAATTCTATTCTATTCTATTCTATTCTATTCTATTCTATTCTATTCTATTCTATTCAGAAATATTTCTTTGAAAAACTGTTTGGACAAACCTTGCTGACTGTGAATGGAAGTAATTCACAGTCGTGTAAATAAAAGAGGTTTTGCCGGGACCAATTCCTGCTTCCTGCTTTTTAAGGGAGCCTAGGTCAGAACACTTAGCCCGCACCTCTTCCCCTCATTCCCCCAAGGTCCTTCTCACATACTATCTCACACACACACCCCAGCACCATTACCTGAGCCAATTCCGTAACAGTGTCTGCATCCACGGTTGACATGTCCACGTAGCACTTCCCTGGACGGATGCCCTGGAGCACTCCGCTGGGACCAAGCACCAGCTGGGGGAAGAGAAGAGGGGCAAAGCAATAGGGTGCCTGCAAAGGAAACACAACCTAGCCAATGCCAAAGGGGGCTCCTACTGATCGCTGCACACATAATCATTAGCCGAGTTTCTCCCAGGCTTCCAAACTCTCGGCTGTAGAAGTAGTGGCTTCCCCCTGAAGTTAGCAGGCAGCTCTAACGATACTGCAGTGCTCAAAGTTAAGATACGACTGGTGGGAGCTTGGGCAGAATGCACTGTGGTTTTCAAAACGGGGATAGTCTGTAGAGATTCTCAGCCATCCAGGTCATGATTGTCCCAAAGGTGCTTTTTTCAGGAGACAACTGGACTTCCTTTCGCTTCTCATCCAAGAAGCTCTATCAGGATAGTGGGAAAATGGGAGGATTTATATTCCTTACAGACAGCTGGCCATTTGCATCCTTTTAAAAGGTCGTTGAAGCACTTGAAGGTTTATCTATGTCCTCAGGGTCACCTGAGTGGTTTTCCTGGTTCCTGTAGTCTGCAATTTTTCCTCTGGAAATCCATTCCTCCTTCCACACCATTCAAAGGGTATTCATCCCAAATTAGACAGGATAGTGGGGAATGGAAGGATTGATTATTCCTTGCAGACAGCTGGCCATTTGCATCCTTTTAGAGGGTTGTTGAAGACAAATGACCAGCTGTCTGCAAGGAATATCAATCCTCCCATTCCCCACTATCCTGTCAGAGCTGAAGAAGCTTCTTGGATGAGAAGCGAAACGTCTTCAAAGGAAAAAAAAGGAAGTTCAGTGGCCTCCTGAAAAAAGCACCTTTGGGACAAAATGGTGATAATACTGGGCTGTACAGTTTCTGCAAAGTTTTATATGGCCCAATCAAGAACTTCTAAGAACTTCCAGATTGCTTGTGAGTTCTCCCAACCTGTCGTGGTCCACCAGCAGCCTGCGGAGCTGGGAGCAGAGTCGGACAGTGAGGAGGCTGGGGAGGAACATGGGCCAGTCCTGGAGTCTGGGGAAGGCCCGGACGAGGGCTCTGCATCGGAGGCAGAGATGGGGCCAGGGCCATTGGAGAGTGATGCGCGGACTCGAGAGCTTCCAGAGTGGGACAGCAGAGAGACAGAGGAACAGGAGGAGCCTGTTCTTAGTGCGCACATCCGCAGAGCTGCCAGAAGGAACCGTTAAAACAAAAGGGACGACTCAGGAGATGATTGGCCCCTCCCATAAGACTTAGAGGAACAAAGACATGTGAGCCCTTTGCAGGAAAGCAACATTGTTAATTCTGTTCCCAGTCGGCATCTCTGTTTGATTCTGGAATCCGTGTGGCTTTGCCAAGTAGGTCTTCGGCAGCGTGTCAAGGGAGATAAAGGTTGGTGATTATCCCGAAGGACATCTCCTGAAGGACTTTTTGTAACTAATTGGGACTCAGCTATGAATGAACATAATTCACAGCTGTTGCAATAAAAGAGATTTTTGGGACTACTTGTGTGTTTTAATGACTTGGGAAGCTTAGGTCACAACACAATCATTCACAGTTTGGAAGGAACCTTAGATTTATAAGCCCAGCAATAAACTTCTCCAAGTGGTATTTCCCTATTGAGATACTCATACTGCCTTTTCATGTTATGAATAAATATGCCTTAAATACACCCGTGCAAAGAAATCAACCGTGACTGTTCTTTGGAAAGACAGATACTGAGGAGGAAGCTCCAATACTTTGGTCACCTAATGAGAAGAGAGGACTCATTGGAAAAGACTCTGATGCGGGGAAAGATTGAAAGGAAAAGAAGAAGGGAATGGCAGAGCTAGCTAGTGTTATTGACACAATGAACATGAATTTGGGCAAACTGTGGGAGGTAGCGGAGGATGCAGTGTGGTCTACGGGGTGGTGAGGAGTCACGACTTAGTGACTGAACAACAGAGAAACGTAGATAACAAGGCTATAATTCATTTACAACATTGCAAGAGTTCTAGAGCCAGTTAGTTACACCAGCAGACCAATCATAGGAAGTATGAAAACAGGCTATCTTAAAAAAGATCAGTTCACGGGAGGGGACAGGCTTCTACAGAGATGTGGTATGACTCACAGATTGATCTGGCGAGACAAAAGTGTTTCTGCACATCCTAAAGGGAGATAAGCAGACCAGCTTCTACATTAAAGGTAAAGGTTCCCCTTGCACATATGTGCTAGTCGTTCCTGACTCTAGGGGGCGGTGCTCATCTCCATTTCAAAGCCAAAGAGCCAGCGCTGTCTGAAGACCTCTCCGTGGTCATGTGGCCGGCATGACTCAATGCCAAAGGCACATGGAACGCTATTCCCTTCCTACCAAAGGTGGTCCCTATTTTTCTACTTGCATTTTTTTACATGCTTTCAAACTGCTAGGTTGGCAGAAGCTGGGACAAGGAATGGGAGCTCACCCCGTTATGCGGCGCTAGGGACTCGAACCGTTGAACTGCCAACCTTTTTGATCGACAAGCTTAGCATCTTAGCCACTTCAAATTGACTCCACAGCTGCACTGGAGTTAGATAGAATCGGCCACTCACCTGGTTTTGCGGTAGACTTATTTTGTGTAATTCACTAAGCCTTTCCTTGAGCTGGTTTTGTGCAAGGAATTCAGATCAATGAAACCTAATTGCATTGAACGACACAATATGTCACACATTCAGCTGTGTCAAGGGCTCCTTTCCTGCTGCTGTTGTCCTACTCTGGGGAGCTTTTGAATCCTTGGCCACAGACTTCCAAGCCTGCTCCCACAATGTCACAAGCTGCAAAAAATCTTTTAGCTTGGTGCTTCTCAAATCTGATCTTAAGATCTGCAGACTTCAACAATATGTGGCTGAGGAATTCTGGGAATTGCAGTCCACAGATTTTAAAGTCATCAAGGTTAAGATCTTTTAGATCTAGACATTCTACATTAGATGAGTCCAGTATAAACAAATAGTGGAATTTTCAAAACTGGTCAATCGGTGTTTGCCAGTCACTTGATCCCAGAGTTCCTGGCATGGCACAGCTCTCATAACATTTAACAGACTTTAATGGCATTTTCTCCTTAAGGGTGTCATTAAAAACAGTTCAGAATTTCAACAGAAGTCATACGTCAAGACTCTTATTTTATTTATTAAATATTTATGCTGCCCGTTTCCTCTACAAGGTGACTCTGGGTGCTCTACCTATATCTGTTGCCCATATTTCTACCTCACAATAATCCAGAGATTGTCATAATGCTCAATGAAGCTTGTGCCAATGAAGAATTCAGGGGAATTCAAAAGCCTGCCTCCTCCTTGGCAGTTGGCCAATAATGCTGTTATCATAATATCCATTTCAGGTTTTTTTTTAAGCAAACAGGGGGACTGTGGCTATCTTTGCTTATATTTTTAGAAATATGAAACGGAATAAGGCATTTATGGTTTGAAATCCTTCAAGAGGCCTACAATAGTACAGTTCTGGTTCCAGTTTTTTATGGTTTCAGGCAATTTAATTGTCCCAGCCTGGGTGCCCCAAATGTCAACCAGGAATAAGTGAGCTCTCATAGGACTGCTGTGAGGGGGTGGGGGACCACACAATATAATCCTGTGAAGTCAAACTAAACAGCAACTGTGAACCGAGCCTGCGGCAAGCAATAACTGTAATTCCACAGACTTGAAAATATTCCAAACCAACCACAAACTGGTGACTTAATCCATTCATTTGACAGTAAAGCTTTTCAGAGGTGATTAAATATTTGACACAATTACGTGCGGTAGAAGAGACCACCGCACAACTGAAAAGCTAGAGTAACCTTGTCCTAAAATCAAAAGAGCATTTCATAAATATTTAACAGTGCAGTGCGCTGGCTCGTCTTTGGTCAAAAGAGACGGCGAGCAGGCATCACTATGCAAGCTGGTTTTTCTCAACCTCCCCAGGATAAGGAACATTTGTTATCTCCTTTTACAAGTTAAAAGTTTAAGACTGTGAGAATGCTCAATTTGCACCATTTTCAAAGGCCTCTTTCGTATCTCCTCTCCCTTCCTTTGCTGAATGAATCAAGGCCTCTTGGACAATTAGGATGCTTTTGTGTGTTTTCAGCCTCTCTCAGCTGCCCTATGAGAAAAGCTAGTGTGTCCTTGTTATTTCAAAGGAGAAGTAATTATCTGCAGAAGCAAAGGGTGTTTGCATATGTACAAGGACACCAATGAAGAAGTTGAAACTTTTGACTTCTGCTTATAAAACAAAATAGGCTTTCTGCATTGCTACTCCCTACAAATTAAAGAGAAGTGTAAATCAAGCCTTTGAGAGTAGTTTTTCTGGGCCAACTGAGAAAATTCTGGTTCTGGCAAAGCAGACATGATTGCTCTGTGACAAAGGCTGGGCGGGCGGGGGTGGGGGATGGGGGAGAACGGAGCAATGGGGGGCTCACGGAAGTAAAAAGAGGTAATCCTTACATCCTTGGCTGCTTTTGGATCAGATACGCAGGCAAAAGTGATATCACAAGTCGAGACTACTTCGGCGGGGGTTCTTCCCAACCGGGCCCCCTCCTGGATGAACAAATCACACTGCAAAAGTCACAGACACAAGAAGTAAGGATTAAAATGAGCCTTGGAACCCCGATAGGCCCCAAATCGACCACCACAGCCACAGTTGCTGAATTTTGAGAATTGGAAGCACACATAGTTGGGAGACCTCTTAATGCAACCCCAGGAAATGTTCAGTCTGGGTCAGAATAAAGTTCTTGCCATTTCCAGTAGGCAACAGAAAGAAAGCGGTCTTTTCGGATCAGGTAACTTCACCTGAACCAAAAGCGAAGAGAATTAGCTAAGCTTGCCAGGATAACAAAGAAATCCTTCCTCTGCTTTCTAGAAAGGTCATTGCAACGTATCATTGGAGATGGGCTTACCGGGTATTTTGCAAGGATAGAGCAAGCTTCATAGAACCTTATCAGAGCCGATCTATGTCTATGTCCTCAGCTGCTGCGACAGCTTAGATTACCTTTCTGTAACAGCAACTCTGAAAGGGCTCCAAGCTCTTGCTGATCCAAGACAGTTTTTTTGTTGCAGAGTGGAAATGGCATGGAAATCCGACATTAAAGGACTGAACCCTGGGTCCAATCCCACCCACCAATCTTTCAACTGACACACAGGGGCTTGGACATCTACGGGACTGGAATAATGCCAGAGAGGTAACTTAGGTCAGGGGTCTCGAACCGTGGCAACTTTAAGACTTCTGGACTTCAACTCCCAGAATTCCTCAGCCAGCTGGCTGAGAAATTCGGGGAGTTGAAGTCCACAAGTTTTAAAGTTGCCACAGTTCGAGATCCCTGACTTAGGTGATCTACCACATTACTGCTCTATCCCAAACGACACAGGTCTTTTTTTAAACAGCTGCTGTTGTGCCATTATCTAGATGGCATAGCAGGGTTTTCCTTAGTAGATCTCCTTATTATGAGGGTCTTAAAGAGATGCCAACTGCCTCATCCAGTCCCCCAGGCTCACAAAAACCGCTAACAGGATGATTATTTTGAGGGGGAAAAATACGAGGCTAAACTGATGTGGGCATAGCCCTTGCAGCTATCCTAAGTCAGAGCTTCTGCTGTCAGCCACAAAAATAGCACAAATTGGGGGGGGGGGAATGAAACGGGAGGGAATGGAAACGTTACCATAGCTACAAGGAACTTGGTGATAATGTAAGCTGGCGCTGTCAAACCAATTACTACATTCAGAAGCCCATCTTGAAACATTTCAAATGTGGTGGGGCCAGAAAACATCCATTTTAGTTAAATGGCTTTTCTCTTTCTTAGAGAATGTATGCTTTTGAGTCAGCGTTGACTCCTGGCGCTGGCTGCCTGGACAAGTCCTTGCAATTTTTCTTGCAAGGTTTTTCAGAAGCGGTTTGTCCTTGCCTCCTTTCTTTGGGCTGAGGGGGAGGGGGGGGGGAAACTGGCTGAAGGTCACTCAGCTGGCTTTCTGCCTAGGATGGAACTCCCCAGAAGAGTCCCCAGAATCTAACCTGATGCTTTAACCAGGATGTCAAGCTGGCTCTCTTCTTTCTTACTTCCCCGATAAAAGTGAAACCCATAGCCCATCGTTCAGTATATAAAGAATGTCACAGTATAGATGAGAATATCGCTGTACATTTCTCGCAGCTTGTAAACAGAGAAACTCTCTCATTATTTCAGGCTTCGGGTGACCATCAGCAATTCAAAAGGCATTCCTTGATCGGGTCGGTGGCTTCGTCCCCCATTCGACAGAAGACCTCCTTTATTTCTTACTAGAAATGAGACTTACCTTCTCAGCAGTTCGATTCCAAACTGTGACAGTGTGACCCATTTTTATTAAGTTGGAAACAATGCCGCTGCCCATCAGGCCGAGACCAAGGAATCCGATCCTGCGTAGGGAAGAAGAGGGTGAGAAAGGGCCACTGAGCGGGGGGAAAATCTGCAGGCACATTTGTTGTTCTTTCAAAGCTCACAAAAATCAAGATGCAGGGAAACGGAGGCAGAGTTAACAAGTAGAATGACGCACAAGGATAAACCAAGGGAAATCTATTATTCTCAGTTCCAACTGAGCGACAACAATTAGCAAGAAAATGGTCATAAAAATATTTATTTCCACCTCGGGGGTGGGTGGTGGGTTTCTGAACCCATGCCGGTATTGCAGGCCCTGGGACCAGGCTTTGGACAAGAACTGTATCTTCTTTTCCTACTCATTTTTTCCATCAACAAAAGAATAGGGGAAAGGAGGCCAGAGCAAGACACTGAGCGGCCTTACCAATTTTGGGATCTAATTCTTCTCAAATGCTCGTTTCAGAAGTCGGTGTGTGGCATTCAAAAAGACAATTGCTTCCAAGAGGCAGGAAGTTGTCAACCCCGCCAGTCCTCTCGCAGAACTCCTTTCTAAAAGATCCAACACTATAGAGGCAGGGGTCTCCAACCTTGGCAACATTAAGCCTGGCGGACTTCAACTCCCAGAATTCCTCAGCCAGCTTTGCCAAGGTTGGGGACCCCTGCTATAAAGGACTGTGCACACCAAGCAGCTGCGTCAGCAACACACTAATCCTGCAGTGCAGGATTAGATAAAGGTAAAGGTTCCCCTCGCATATATCTGCTAGTTGTTCCCGACTCTAGGGGATAGTGCTCATCTCCGTTTCAAAGCCGTCTGTCCAAAGACGTCTCCATGGTCATGTGGCCAGCATGACTAAACGCCAAAGGTGCACGGAACACTGATACCTTCTCACCAAAGTTGGTCCCTATTTTTCTACTTGCATTTTTTACGTGCTTTCAAACTGCTAGGTTGGCAGAAGCTGGGACAAGTAACGGGAGCTCACTCCGTGACGCGGCACTAGGGATTTGAACCGCTGAACTGCCGACCTTTCGATCGACAAGGTCAGCGTCTTAGCCACTGAACCACCGTGTCCCTGCCAGTGCAGGATTAGCCTGGTCCAACATTTTCAAGTAACGTAGACCCTTGTTTCAAGCCTTACTATCTCTGTTATCAACACTTCTGGGCTTATGATTAAGAAAGCCACTGCTAACAAGCGGAACTCTTACCCAAGACTGCTTGTGGTTAAGAATGTTTTATGCACATTTTTTTAAAGTAAAATAGGAGGACTGCCAGGTTCCAGAATAGAATAATTAAAACTACTTTAGAGGACGTGCAAAAAAAAAAAAAAAAAAAAAGGCAAGCAGGCCAGCTTCCCCTCCTTGCTGTCACCTCTCACAGCTGATTTGAGGAAAGCCAATTCCTAACCACTATGCTTTGCCACGCCGTGCACCCATGAGTGTCCTGCAAAGCTAAAGGAAAACAACACGAGAGAGTGCTGTTTTAGCTGCCAAGGCGCAGCTAAAAGGGCCCATTTGCAACTGTGCATCAGGACAGCGGAAGAGCTGCTGGGGGTTTGAGGGTTTACCTGAACGCCTTCATTGTTAAAAGTTTGTTTCCCTTCAGCAAAGGCAAAGAGCTGACATCCTGAGATGGCTGCAGCGACAAGCGGGCCACAGCTTGCTCTGAAGGGAGCTGGAGGGAAATTGCCTCTGACATCATGACAGGAAGTGCAACTGAGGTTCTTGTCACTCAAGGAGAGGGGGAAGCACAAGGAGGGGCTGGAGGCTGATATGCCACAGAGAGCCCTTCCTGGAAGGTTCAGAAGTCCCGCCTCCTTCTGTCCTTTCTCGTGGCTCAAGAGCCATTCGGAGGAGGTGGAACTCCCAAGACCATTCCCACAAGGAATCTTGCAATGAAGTCTGCCGTGAAAAAAGAGGCTTTTTACAAAGCACTTAGGTCCAAATGGAAATCCAATGGATTGTGAGGGAGCCTCTGGGCAATTTTATTTTTCAGTACTCTAGCAATTTCATCTATTGGTCACGGCAGGGGGTTTTTGGGGGGGCGGGGCGGGGGGAGCGCGGGCTGGGATTCATTCTCATTTTATGCATGCAACTTCTCGGTAAAGTTCAGACAGCTAGGAAGGAAGGAAGGAAGGAAGGAAGAAAGGAGATGTGGAGAAGAAAGAAAGAAAGAAAAAAGAAAGAAAGAAAGAAAGAAAGAAAGAAAGAAAGAAAGAAAGAAAGAAAGGCATTTCATTCTGAAGAGAAAAAGAAGAAAGGAAAAGGAAGGAAGGGTTTTCTTTTTGAAGATGAAAGAGAAAGAAAGAAAGAAAGAAAGAAAGAAAGAAAGAAAGAAAGAAAAAGAACGAAGAAAGGAAGGCTTTTCATTCTGAAGAGAAAAAGGAAGGAAAGGTTTTCTTTTTGAAGATGAAAGAGAGAAAGAGAGAGAGAGAGAAAGAAAGAAAGAAAAAGAAAGAGAAAGAAGGCAGGCTTTTCATTCTGAAGAGAAAGAGAAATAAGGAAGGATTTTCATTTCGAAGATGAGAGAAAGAGAGAAAGAAAAAAGAAAGAAAGAAAGAAAGAAAGAAAGAAAGAAAGAAAGAAAGAAAGAAGGCTTTTCATTCTGAAGAGAAGAAGGAAGGAAGGATTGATTTTCATTTTGAAGAGGGAAGAGAGAAAATGAGAGAGAGAAAAAAAGAAAGAAAAGAAAGAAAGAACGAAAGAAAAGACCTCTTACTTCTTGTCTGTAGGAGTGATGCTGCCATTGATAGCTGTGCTGTCTGCTGCCTGGATAGACGTGGACCCGGTTTCCTGTGGAAGAAGAAACCCCTGTCAGTGATCAACTTTGCCTGAGCAAAACGGGCAGGATCTGATCCATGAAGGGAAATCAAAAGCGAACTCTTCTATACCTCTTCACACACCTTCAGCTTCTTTGTGATGGCCTGATAGCAAACTGTAGGCTGTGTGGAAAAAGATAAAAGCACACGTTGTAGAAGAACAGCCAAACCTCAACTCAGCTGCAGGCTAAGGGGCCCCATTTACCCAAACAATCCAATTATCATGGACAAGCAAGGAATTCTCCCCACTAAGCACTTATGAGAAATAACAGCTGAGAGACCTCATGAAAGTAGAAGTCACATCCTGAAATAGGGTGATGGCCAAGGATAGCAAATTCTGATTTAAGGAATTAGGTGGGACAGAACGAAGGCTGCTGTAGCTTCGGAATAGAGATGCGCTTAGATTCTCTTTAAAAACATATCCTTTGTATTTTTAATTTGATTTATATCTTGCTTCTCATTTAGGAGTCTGAGGTGTCATAGGTAATGCTTCTTTTAACAATGTTCCCCACAACAATCCTCTATGGTAGATTAAGCTAAGAAAGTGTGCTTGGCTCCATATAATTTACTGGATTTCTGTAGCTGAAGGAGAATAAAACGGGATCTCTTTGCTCCAAGCTCAAAACTGTATCCTATGCACCCATGTTTCTCAACTATAACTGCATGAAGATGTGTGGACTTCCACTCCCAGAATTCCCTGGATGGCATAGCTGGTTTTTCTGTTTTGACTAATCCATGGTTTATTCAATAGCAATAGCACTTAGACATATATACTGCTTCATAGTGCTTTACAGCCCTTTCTAAGCGGTTTACAAAGTCAGCCTCTTGCCCCCAACAATCTGACTCCTCATTTTACCGACCTTGGAAGGTTGGAAGGCTGAGTCAACCTTGAGCCTGGTGAGATTTGATCTGCCAAACTGCTGGCAGCCGGTGATCAGCAGAAGTAGCCTGCAGTACTGCACTCTAACCACTGCGCCACCGCGGCTCATTCAAAACAGGACGGCCATTCCTCTGCCTATCCACCCTATCCACCATGTATCATCCTAAAATTCAATTATTATTATTATTCTGCTCACCTTTTCAGTTTGGCTAAGCAGGAAGTGATGGAAATGAGGGTCACCATCTTTCACAGGCTGTTAACGGCAAAGGAACAAATTGAGAAACCAACAGAATGAAACTGTCAAGTCTTGAAAAAACATCTAGACACACACTACGAATGGGTTTCAGATTCTCATGATGAAAAGTCTTTGGTGCCTTTTTGGAATCCAGAAGAGTTAGGTTGAGCTTCTTTGCTTACCTCAGGACAAATATAAATGTGCATTTGATGGGAATAAGTACATGAAAAAGTCAGGTTACAGAATGTAATAAATAATAATAATAAAAAAAAACCCCTAAGAGTTGGCTGAAAAACATCCATGCAGCTGTATGGAAGAATGCCTAAAAATGGATCCTTCGTATAAACGTTACCTTATGTAGGCTAAGAAAAGAGTTTCTAAATTAAAAGGACCGGATTTAAATTATTGGCTTCTAAACTGGTATCCCGTGCATTCTTAGGAAGCAGCAAGGGACACTGAACAAAGAACAGGCACCACAGATTATTTTAATGTGTATATAGCTACTTCAAAGACCTTGCAGGGCAGGATTTTAATCACCTGATGTAAAGATTTCAGTACAGGTAGTCCACAACGTACAACCACCACCGAGTCCAAAATTTCTGTTGCTAAGTAAGACAAGTGAGCGTTGTCCTATTTTATGACCTTGCTTGCCACAGTTGTTCAGTGAATCACTGCAGTTGTTAAGTTAGTAACATGGTTGTTAAGTGAATCTGGCTTCCCCTTTTGACTTTGCTCATCAGGTGGTCGTAAAAGGGGATCGTGTGACCCTGGGACGCTGCCACCGTCATAAATACGAACCAGTTGCCAAGCGTCTGAATTTTTATCATGTGATTGTGGGAACAGTTGTGAGAGAAAAAGTCACTTTTTTCAGTATTGTTGTAGCTTTGGACGTCACTAAATGAACTGTTGTAAGCGGAGGACTACCTGTATTGCTTGAATATATTATCTCCCTCCCTCCCTCCCTCTCACACACACTACATCAAGAGCTGAATTGTTGCTTCTTCTGAGAAATATGCAAAGAATTAAATCACCTCGCTTACACTCTGTGGCCACTTAAAGCCAGCCATGGTGCCAGTCATCATTTTCTTCACTGTGCTTGACTCAGGAATTGTCGTGTCCTGTGGAGAATATAGACCAGTGGTGAGTACCATCTGCAAAATCCCCAAATCTGTACATACAATCCATCTTGGGAAGCAGTTTAAGTTGGAAGAAAATGTTATTTGACAAAACAGATTTTTTTTTCCTTTTATACTTCCCGAAGAGTCCTTAAAGAGCCTACTCTCCAAGCAAAACCATCTAGATCAGTGTCTTTCTTTCATGACATCTAGACAAATGCATGAGGCCACAATCCTCTTTATTTTCATCAAGAAGAAAACTAGAGTGGTTGGCCTACAATTATACATACTGCAATAAGCTGGAAACAAAGCTGAGAGAGAGGTAAGTCAGCAGAGTTTCCATTCCTCTCATTTAAACAAAAGCAAGCATGAGTAGTAAGCACATGTGGTACCAGAAAGCTAGAGAGAGATATCTTAAGTGGCTGCCCATGAATTCACATGCAATGTCCTCCTTCCCCCTTTCTTAAATGCAGTACTTAAATTCATTTTATGGCTATCCTAAACCAGCACTGTTTAAACTGAATTCGCTGAAAACAGTGCAACATAAGCTGTTATAGATCCAGTTTTTAATACCACTAAAACATATGTGGTGCTGGTAAATTTCATTTAATTTCCATGTTGGGTTTAACTTGAGCCCTTAGATGGATGGAATTTTATATAATTTCCCCTGCCCAGCTGCCCTGGAGAAAAATATTATAGATATATTGGGAGCACAAAAGAACAAACTTGAATGTGTTCTATCCCATCTCCAGAATTACTCTTCTTCCTAATAGGGCCCAATCATTATTTCTGTAGTTGGATAGTTTTCACCTCACAAATCTTCTGCTTGTTGGAAACTCTGAAAAATGGGTCAAAGCTTTTGGCATCCAGATTACTGAACAACTTTGTCCAGTAATTTTTTCATTTTGCCAGGCATTTGCCTTAAATTGAATTGCCTGCTATTTTGGTTATGCTCTCTAATCATCTTACTTTGAAAACATGCTATGCCCTGGAGACAGAATGATTTGAAGGACTGAAAAGCAATAAAATAAATTCCTTTTCAAAATCTAGTGGGAGCAACTTTTTATTCTCTAGCAATTTTTCCCCACCTGCCTGTTTTCTGGATCTGTGGCTTTCAACACTCCAAATTTTCCAGCCCCTTCAGCAATAATACCGTGCTGAGAATTCTGGGAGTTGAAACAGGTGCATCTGGCAGCCTAAATTGCAGAAGGCTAGTCTGCATTATTTCAAATTTTAGGAGGAATGAACACAGAGCATTCCTATCAGCTAGGAATAAGCAATAACAGCAATATAACAAATTCAGACATCTGGCCTCTGTTCTTACAAAACCTCTAGGTTCGTTATTATACAAGCAAAAAGCTATTTGGTATCTTAATATTTATCCACCATTACCGAACTCTTAATGACATATTTTCCACCAGCCTTTGAAACCCACTTTCAATATTATGCCACTCTATGAGATCCAACAACCACAACCTAGGCAATTTTTGTTACCAAGACAATTTAGGAACCAAAACTGCTAACAGCCACTGCCACCACCATCAACATCACTACCTCTAATTATCTTTTATGCATCCCAGGCGTTTTCTTCTCTACAACCAGGATTCATGTTAGGCTTTCTTTCATACAATGGAGTCTGAAAATGTCCTTCCACAAAGTCTCAAAGCAGGAAGTTATGCAGGGATGACAGCTGAATATGAGAAGCATCAAGAAAGCAGATTACTAAGGCATCACAAGACAGAGACGAATGGAACCTAGGATATGCATGATTGAATGCCTTATAAAAGAGATCTCGGGGCTGAAGAGAGAAAAGAAGATGAGGCCACTTTATTCATTTCCCAGAATGCTAAAGACTCTCGCGACAATTTCTCTGCCACCCTTTTCACTTTGGAAAAGAAATCCAGGCAAAAGCCCTCAAAATCACCATCTTAATCATCATTGGTGGATTACTGTTAACATTGTTAAAAACAAAACAACCCTAGCCACTAGTTACTCAGTCTTTGGCAGGTTTCTGTTTTTCCAGATTAAACTCGAAAAGCTTCATTCACAATTCCAAAAAGCAAAGAATGTCACTGATAAACCTCATGGTAAATAAGCAAATTCTAAGGTTAAAAGAAAACAAAAAAGAGGTCTCTGTATCGCCAAAGTGCAAGCCCCAACGAAGAAAACTGCAGAACTCAAAACCCCTACTGTAAAGACAGAAATCTGGTCTGTCACCAGCAAGATATTAGATGGCCTCTGAAAGTTGTCAGCCTTTAAATCCAAAATCAGAAGAAGCAGATTCACAACTGAGAATTGAAGAAAAAAAAAAGGCGGTGGAAGATAGGAGTGGCACAAAGTTTGATTGTGGATATGTGGTATGACATTCTAGTATTATCTTGGTTGCTCTGTTTCATAATGACCTTCAGGTTCATCCCCCGGTAAAGAACGTATATTCTAGCATTATCCACTTTGTTGTTTACAACTACATTGAGAAGGTCACCAGCTAGAGGTTGGAAATCTTGGAGAAGAGAGGAGAGTAGAGGCAAACCGTTCTACAAGTGAACTCTAAATGTCCAAGGATGAGTCACACCACAACATGGAAGAGTAGAAAGCTCCAATATTGGCAAGAAAATATGAGGAATTGATGTCTTCTGGTGGAATCATTCACTTCTGGAGTGTTTCTTCATCTTATCACACTACAATTTAAGCCACTTGTCCTGATGTAGTTGGAGATGGATCAGACACACAAATGAGATGGAAATGTTAACAGAAGGTGCTCTGGAACTACCAAAGGTAAAAAAAAACTGTGTCGCCATTTCCTCCGCTGGGGTGCGGCAAGATGGAGGGCCCGATGTCACTTGTTGGACTTTTAACAAGTCCTAGGACATTTCAGGTATAGTAACTCACAAGGGCCAGCTAATACAAGTTAATTACGACTCTGAATGGATATTAAGACGGTAGGTTCCCAAATGGTTAAAAAGACATGCAATTTTCCGAGCGGTCACAACCATGAAGTCATCTGGATGGCTGTTAGGACTACGCTCCAATCTGGACAAGCTCACAGGAGCACGGGAAGGAATGCGCGGCAAAACACAAACCTTCTCGTCTTTGGGTGGGCGCCCTCGCTTCCGGGGGCTTTGCTTGTACATTCTCTTCAGGGGGGGTTTCGAGCCTCGCTCAGAGGACACGGAAGACGCTCGTTTTTTCGGCTTCCTTTCTGACAACCCCGCTTTGTGTTTCTCCTCTCCCACTGACTGCTTCCCCCTCTCTTCACTGGAATTACGCCGGTTCTTCTCTTCAGCGGAGTTATGAGAAGACGCCTGAGAGATCACAGAACAGAAGGATGAGGAAAAGACGGGGCATCAGCTGGCAGCGGTTTCATTTCCCCACACTCACCAAACCCGAGAGGTGTCTGGCCAGGTGTCTGAAGCGCGCCAAAGGCCCCAAATTTTTTAAAAAATAAATAAATAAAAATTAACAGGTTTAAGCTACTGAAACAAGAGAACAAGAAGAAGCTCAAAGTACAACCACGTGCTCTAACACCGGGAGCTCCTTTTGAAAAAGAACCAGGTCCCAATTCCAGAATGCACAGCAGATATACACCTCCAAGTGCTCTAAGGATCAAGTGACCCTTTGATCTCTTTTTATCCAAATCAATCCAAGGCGGTGAAAATGAACAACCTTTCAAAGGCAGCAACTGTGATCCTAACCGTGATCCTCTAGCCACAACCCTGGAGGACAAAGCATGCAATCCCTTTCGGAGAAGGAAGCGGAACGGTGGTACGAACAGCTCACCCCCATCCGTGGCTCCAAAGAACAGGGTAAAGTTGGCACCACTCCCTGGAGTACCACCTACCTGGTCTTTGCCTTTTCCTTTCTTGAGGAATTCTTCCACAGCATCCACAGCTTGTTGGAACCTCTTGCCTTTGTTAATTTTGATCATTTCTTCTTTGTGGGCATGGTAAGGTTTCAGCTGCTCTACTTTAATCCAAGCGCTAGTGAAAAGAAATCAGGATCACATTGTTCATAGTCAAAAGAACAAAAAGATCACTTTCAGTTACAATGGCATCTCTTTTTTAAAAAAAATTCGTATGTTTCTGCCCCCTATCAAAACCTTCCGTCCTTCCTCCACAAGGTCACTGCTAAAGTTGACCCAGACATATGGCAGGCACCCCATTATCATAACATGATTATATTATGCTGTATGCAATAAGCCTCATCCTCAGGAATGGAATTTGCCCAGGGCAAATAAAATTGACATGTCTTTATCCCTCATATTTTCTAAATTGTAAAGCTTTTTTTTTTCTCTGCTTCATTTTTAAAACAAGATTTAGGAATAATCACTGTTCATTTTTCAGTTGAGGCTCTGCTTCCTTTCCTGTTCCTGCTTGTTTTGTGGTACAGATACAGGTAGTCTTCAAGTTACGATCACAATTGAGCCCAAAATTTCTGTTCCTAAGTGAAACATTTGTTAAGTGAGTTTGCCCCATTTTACGACCTTTCTTGCCATGGTTGTTAAGGGAATCCTTGTATTTGTTATGCTAGTAACATGGTTGTTAAGTGAATTTGGATTCTCCATTGACTTCGCTTGTCAGGTCACAAAAGCGGATCGCATGACCCTGGGATACTGCAACCGTCATAAATATGAGCCAGTTGCCAAGCATCTGAATGTTGATCATGTGACCATGGGGATGCTGCAACGGTCGTAAGTGTGAAAGACAGTCTTAAGACAATTTTTTCAATGCTGTTGTAACTAAGTCAAGGACTACCTGTATTCCCTAGAGCCTTTATATATTATTTTGGCAGTGAAATCAAAGGAAAACATTTTACTAAAACATAATTCCAACTATCAGAAATTCATTCACAGAGAAGGCATAAACAAAATTTTCTTCTGTGATTTAATGATCACACTGATAGTCCCTGAAGACATTTCCGTCCCCATATTATACCCTTTGAAGCTTCAACACCAATTCAGAATATGCGACAACGGCTGTATTACCTTAATACAGGGGTCCCCAACCTCTGGGCCATGGCCTATTCGGAACTGGGTCATGCAAGTGGCTGGCCGGAATGCATGCACTCAACTTGGGTGAGTTGAGAGGGCACGCTGGTCCATCGTGCGTGCAAGTCGAGCTGTGCATGTATGCAAGCCAGCCACGCAAGGGCTGAATGTGTGTGCCGGTCTGCCACTCATGTGGCCCAGTTCCCTTCTCCCCACACCAGCCAGGCAGCCAAGCCACAAAGGTTGGGGACCGCTGCTATAACAACATAACCCATAATGTTCCTTTACTTTTACTTGGGGCCACGTGCAGGGAAAGGAGACCTCCTGATGGCACTGAAGGACCATGAGCAAAGGATAGGATTATTTAGCGCAAGGATGTATTAACCTGAGCTGACATACTTCTTTTCAAATCCCTGCAGTATTCACAAGCAAAAAGAGAAGTAGGACCACTTCAATATGTGCGTTAGGTGGCTCAAAATATAGTTGTGTGTGTAAGGAAGGCTCAAACTACTCTAGGTAGCTAAGAAGGTAAGATTTAGTTTCCTAGAAGTCCTATAGGAACGGTATCTCATCATCACGCAGAACTGGGTCGAGGGCATTTCAGGAAATTGGAATTGCGGCAAAGATGAAATGTAGCCCCGGGGAAATTTATAGCATCAATTAACTGAAACTAAACCCAACCTTTCTTCTGCTATCCAAGCCCAAAAAATATCAACAACCCGTTTGGCCCTTCCTTTTGATACAAACTTGCTTCTGTGCTGTACGCACACCAGAGACAAAAATATCACAGGTAAAGGCTCCCCTCGCACATAAGTGCTAGTCGTTCCCGACTCTAGGGGGGGCGGTGCTCATCTCCGTTTCAAAGCCAAAGAGCCAGCACTGTCCAAAGACGTCTCCTTGGTCATGTGGCCAGCATGACTCAATGCCAAAGGCGCACGGAACGCTGTTCCCTTCCCACCAAAGGTGGTCCCTATTTTTCTGCTTGCATTTCTTTTACCTGTTTTCAAACTGCTAGGTTGCCAGAAGCTGGGACAAGTCACAGGAGCTCACCCCGTTATGCGGCACTAGGGATTTGAACTGCTGACCTTTCGATCGACAAGCTCAGTGTCTTAGCCACTGAGCCACCGCATCCTTTAAAGAAATATTAATCAGGTATCTAACAGATACCTGAATAAGAACTGAAGCACGTGTGCTGGCTCCATTAACAAAGCTGCGCTGCCAAAATGGAGACTAGTAGGAATGGAAGAAAGCCAACTTCCTTGGGGAAGGGAGAGGTCTACTGTGCAGCTTCCTTCGGTTAACAGATGCTCCCAAAGCCTCCTGCCTTTGCAGTTTCAGAGAAGCAACCAAGACATCATCCGGGCTTCTTAATCTGCTTTTCTACAGGCTGGTTTTCCAATACAGGTAGTCCTCGGCTTACAACCACAATCGATGCCCAAAATTTCCAAGGCTAAGCGAGACGGGGTTAAATTGAGCTTAGGCTCCATTTTACAAGCTTTTCTTGCCAAGGTTAAGTGAACCGTTGCAATTGTTGAGTTAGTAACACTGTTGTTAAGTGAATCTGGCTTCCCTGTTGGCTTTGCTTATCAGAATGTCGCAAAAGGAGATCATGTGACACCCCCCCCCGACACTGCAACTGAATTGTTAAGCATCCAAATTTTGGTCATGTGACCATGGGGATGCTGCAAAGGCTGTGTGAAAAATGGCCAGATGTCACTTTTTACAGTGTTGTTGTACCTCTAAACCAGGGGTGTCAAAACTTGCAGCCCGCGAACCAGATGTGTCACATGCTGGCCCTGCCCCTACCCAATTTAGCAAAGGAGGAAAAAATCCTGATATGTCATGTGACAACGCAAGTTTGACAACCCTGCTCTAAACGGTCACTATATGAATTGCTGTAAACAGAGAGGACTGCCTGTAGTGATCTTCCTGGCTTCTAAAATTTTGGTAAACGTATTTATTTATTTATTTGTTTGTTTTGTTTGTTTGTTTTATTCAATTTGTATACCGCCCTTCTCCTCGTGGACTCAGGGCGGTGCACAGCCAGAACTAAAACACATACCAATACAAAATTTAAAATTATTAAAAGAATTACATAACTTTGGCCCAAATTTAAAACAATTCAAATTGAAACCCATTGACAATTTAAAAGCTAAAAAACTAAAAAAGACTAAAGAAGTGGGGGGGGGGTGTTCACGTCAGCCCTGCTTGATGGAAAAGTTTTCAGGGCACGGTGAAAGACACGTTTGCCGTGGAAGCTAGAAATCCATTTTTGTTTTTGGAATTTTAATTCCCATTTTACTATATTTTACGCCCACTAAAATAGCAGGGCATATAGAGCTCTCCTTAAAGCAGGAATCAATTCATTAATTTTCCAGACCTCCACATTTCCGCTACTCTCCTACAGCAAGTGATAAGATTTTTCCAAGTTGAATTCTGAGCCATACACAATTTACTTGGAAAGACTGACCCTTTCAGCTGCAATCTGTTCACTGATCTGTGCTGGTACTAAACAGCATTTCAGATACAGCCCCCATTTTGAAGCAAGAGAGAGAATGAATGCTCCATTTAAAAAGTGTTATATTATATAGCATGCTGAACAGCCTTTTTCAAAAGCTTAACAAGCTGTGAACAAATGAAACTACTTTACAGCCCCAGATTATCGAGTAATCTGGCTCACTAGAAATAATATTTAACACTGTAATATCCTAAGGGACTGAATCTACAGATCACACTGTAATCCAAACAGTAATAAACTCCCCCCAACTTAAAACTATGTTTTCTCAGATTTGTAGTCATTCTAAATTAAACATTCATCAATTGCCCCAAATCCCATTTTACAAAATTCAGAGTTCTCCAGAAAAAAAAAAGTTCCCAGATCACTTATTAGATCTTTGGTTGTTCAAGAATGGGATGTCCAAACGATGATGGAACAAACTGCACTAAACATGTTATTCCAACCATGTCAATGAAATCAATTTTTATCAAATTCTTATTATTCTGCTGCGTTTATTTTCAATTCCACACAGGCAAAAAAGACGATCCCATCTTGCTTACGGGGCCTAATGCCCTGCTTTCTCCATCCTGATCATCTTGATCACTTTTCCCAATTGTGTTTTTTAAAAAAAAATTATCTAAAACGTGGAGTCATATCCCATGAGGAAGAAGAGGCTGGAAATGATCTCACCCTACCTTCCTGTGTCAAATGTCTTCCTCCCTTCAGAAGAACACTCCCTGATTCTAATTTCATCAAAAAGAAGCCCTCTTTGGGATTCTCCTAGCCAACGGGTGGGAATCCATCCATGGGCCAGATTCAGTTACTCATCTTTAACACTGATTCTAAAGCATCTTTTTCTACTGGCTGAGGGGTTAAGACAGTTTAACAGAAAGACGTGAAATTCTAGTATGTGAGCAAGAGCTCCTCTACAAAGGCTCCAAAATTTTTTTTTTTAAAAAAAAAAATCTTTGTTTTCCCTTCCAGATAAAAGAAAAAAAGAGAGAGAGAGAGAGGGTCACATACTGGTCTTCAGTTCCGAAAAACTTCACAAAGAAGCACTTCTTTCCACGTGGTTTCTTCAGGTCCTTAGGTGGGTTAACAATCTAAAAAAAGGGGGGGGGGGGGATGGGGGAAAGCAGCAACAGTTAAAGAGCGATAACACTGAATTTTTCTCAAGGTTCATCTAGTATTCCCTGCAGAATTGTTATGCTTTGAAAAGATACCGTTCTGAAATAAGATTGAACATTTGTGGAAATTAAAGATATATTGGCCGTAGTGTCACATAGTGCAATATGAAATGTGGTAGGGGTTCACATTCTTGTTTTGACAGCAGATTCACCGTGTGACTTTGGGCTAATCACTCTTTCCCAATCTTACCTACTTCTTTGGGGATAGAAGTTGGGGAGACTCCCATGCAAACCTCTGGAGAAAGACACAGATAAAAGGCAGTAAAGATAAAGGCCGCTGGTTCCAGTGGTGCTGCCACAAATCCAGAAGGCAACAAAACTTGCTAATGGGAACCTTCTACCCAACTGAATTCTGGCTTCTGGTTTATTCTGAGTACTGGCTTTGTTTTAAGGTTCATGTTTAAGGTTTTTGAGAGTAGGGGTTAAGGGGCCAGGCTAGAAACAGAGGGAGTGCAATTTCATGTGCCACCCTGGGTACAAAGCCAGCTGGGTGACCTTGGACTAAACACTCTCTCTCAACCCTTTGAAAGAGCCAATGGCAAACCACTCCTGAAAAACTTTGCCAAGAAAACTGCAGGGACTAATCCAGGAAGTCCCCGGGAGTCAAAAGCTGACTTGAAGGCACGAACACACATATTTTACTAACAAAATGTACCTTTTGGGGCTCCAGTTGTCATGTACCTTAAAAAAAACCTCCATTACCCAAAGCAACAGCAGGTACGACTTTATGACCATTACGTCTGCATGTAACAAGACTTACCATATTTTTCAGAGTATAAGACGCACTCCCCCCCCATAAAAGGGTGAAAATTTGGGTGCGTCTTATACACCGAATGTAGCCCCGCTCACCCACCGGCCCCCAACCTTTTGGAGCTTTTGGAGGGTGCAAATGCAGCCTCCCAAACAGAGAGCCTCTCAAGCAGTTTTTTTTTTTCTTATTTTCCTCCCCCCAAAATAAGGTGTGTCTTATGCTCCGGAGCATCTTATACTCCGAAAAATACGATATGTATTGTGAAGTCGTCTTCAACAATTTTGTCCTTCTGGTATAGATCAAATATGGCAATTTCACGGCTCAGTTCACAAAAGACACTAGACCTAAGTTTCGTTGAAGACAAATGTTGCATTCCCCATAAAGGGTGAGGCCTAGCAAATGGAAACATATTGATTGGGTCAGAATTCATAAACTAACTAGGATAATGACTATAGATTTCACTTAACACAATGTAATATTATTGTTTAAAAGTCTGGAGGCTACGTAAACAAAAGCCATACAGGTGGTCCTCACCTACCAACTACAACTGGGACTAGCAATCATTCACAATCTTAAAGTGAAGTATTACATGACCAAGCCCAACTTATGTTAGCTCCAGCTAACATGGTTGTAAAGTAAATCACCCATGGTCATTAAGCGTGAAATCACGTGCCTGTAACTTGTGATTTCCTGCCAGCTTCCTCATTGAGTTTGCCTTGAAGGTCGCCAATGGTGATCATATGACTGTGGGATGCTACGATTGTCATAAATGTATGCCAGCTGCCAAATATTTGAATTGCAATCCTGTGACCCACAAGGACATTGTGACAGCCATAAATTCAAGGTCTGGTCGTAAACCTATTTCAGTGCTGTCATATCTTTGAATAGTCACTGAACAAACAGTCGATAAGCAAGGACCATGTGTATGATGCTTGATTAAGTACTGAGTAAGCAACACTGGGAAAGGTTATGATTATTTTAAGGATAGCATTTTTATTCCAATATAAAAGGTGCATCAGACTAGCAGTAAATCTAAGCATTGGTCATATTTATTGCCTATCACTTTGATTTTTCTCAGGGGAAAAGCATTACTCAGAACATGCTGTAGCAAGAAAGAAAACAATGGAAAAATGTACAAAGGGATTAAGTGTACAGAGCACAAGTTCCCACTCAATACTTGTATGGTAAGAATCATAACCATGGATACACTAATCGTTTTTATCTTAAGTTTTTTAAATATCACCATGCTAGAACTGGGCAGAGACGGAAAAAAGGATTTAGAGCAGCACTATAGGAGATTTAAAGCTAAATTATGAGTTAGTGTGCAGAGCACGCTTTCTAGCAGGAGAGCTAGCAATTACATGATCAGGAAGCATAACAGGAAAGCTGAGCACCTTGAAATAATGTTCCGTATGCTCTCTCTGCTAAATAACTTGGGTGAACAATTGATTGCTAACTTAACAGTCCCTGCTCTCTCCAACAGTATTCATTGGAAATAGATTTGTCTCTACCTCCCAGCGGTTCTAAATTTATCACAAAGTAAAATTATGGCTCACCTCATGGACTTAACTCAGATCTAAACTTCATGTTTGAAAAACAGAACTACAGTTATAATAAACTATATACTTATTACGGTTCCTGTGCATGCAAGGAATTTATTTTTCTGTCTGCTACCTTGAACTCAGCTCTTTATTAAACAAAGCCCCTATAAACAAAAAGCAGGGGAAAACTTGTTCAGCCGAAACTAAGATAAAAACTAAGTTGCTGCACCTAATCCGTTTTGAAACCTGCCAAAATGCTTACACTGAAACAAAACGAAAATTTTAGAGTTTGAATATGCAAGAGAACCAGAAGATAAAGAACAGATTAGAATCTAGGTTGAAGAACTTACCTTTCCTGGCCAAGGAGGATACCGCCCCAGCTTCCCCCTACAGAAAAACCAGAAGTCAGTCAAACACTATTAAAAACAGCAGCAATTCATCAATAGCCCTCCCCTATATAGTACTATTAGAAAAGAAATTGAAGAGCTATATCCGTGATGGTGAACCTATGGCACGCGTGCCACATATTGGTGGGCACACGAGCTCAGCTCCGGCATGCGCATGTAGGCCAGCTGATTTTCAAGCCTTCTGGGCCCACCAGAAGTAGGGAAACAGATTGTTTCCTGCTTCCAGAAGGCCTCGGGGGGCGGGGGGAGGCTGTTTTTGCCCCCCCTGACTCCTAGAAAGGCTCTGGAGGCTAGGGACAGCAAAAAATGGGCCTTCCAGAAGTTGACAAACGGGCTGTTTCTGGCCTCTGGAGAGCCTCCGGGTGGGAGTTGGGAAAGGCCGTTTTCGCCTTCCCCAGGTTCTTAGAAAGGTTCTGGAGCCTGGTTAAAGAGAAAAACGGCCCTATCGGGCCATCATGTACCAGGAGTGGGGGGAGGGGTGTGTGCATATTTGCAGGATGCATAGAATTATGCATCGCTCTTGGCATGCGATGACAAAAAGGTTAGCTATCACTGAGCTATATAGTGAAACCAAATGTGGTTACAGGCAATATTCTTTTATGAAAATACAAAATGAATATTACTCTGAAGTCCAGGCAGATCCAACCTAATAATTTCTTGGGTGCAAAATGCTTTCACAAATGGCAAAAAAGGTTAAGACACATTCATACTGCCTATCTACTGTTAAAAACGAAGACTAGCTTCTCCAAAGAACTATAAACAACCTTTGTAATGCTTCCAACTTACTCAGTAGGGGCAAATTAGAAACTAGTATCACTGTTTGGAGTTCCAGATGTGTGTAAAGCAAATAATTTAGCAGTCTGCAAAATTAAGACTCAACTTGGCAAGTCTCAAAGATCCTTCTTAATTTCTTTCACAAGTCTTTTATTTAAAATTATTACTGCATGGCTTGTGGACTCTCAGAACTGAGAGCAACTGCTCTTTAAATGCCCCCCTTTTCAGATTAAAATAGTATCTTCTGGTAAAACCAATGGCCTTCTCTAACTTCTACCAGTACTAATTCAGATTTAAAAGCTTTCCTTCCTAAAAGCAACTCTACAAAAATAGAGTAAGCGTATATTGCCAAAATGTCCGATAACTGGAATTCACATTAAAGGACAATATCCAAACACACAAAGTCATGGAAAAGGGGACAAGGTATGTTTTTTTAAAAAAGTGTACTGATTTAGACGACTTTGCACTCAAACTGGCATAGAAATTACAAAGGATTGATGATGCTGTAACTTTTGGCACTTTTACCAAATTGCTTCCAAACACAGGAAAAAGAACCATACAGTACAGTACAGTCTCAACTGCTAGTACTTATCTTTCCATCCCCCCTCCCCACCCAATTATAACTGACGAAGCTTCTGGGATAAGAAGTAAAACGTAGTCTTCTTCCTCAAATAAAAACAGTCCAGTTGCCTTTTGAAAAGGGAGGGGGGAGGAGGGGGAAAGCACCTTTGAGACAACTGTGACTTGGATGATTGAGAATCTCCATAGACACACAGGAACAAGGAGAACGTCCCAAAAACCCACTAGGAGCCTTTGCTTAAGCTACTTTGTTAGACTACATAAAAGCAGAATTTATTCATCTAATAGCTTTATAAAGTTCAATGGCTGGAAACTATTTTTAATCTTTTTGATGCCCCCAAGGATTCAAAACGACCAGAGAGATCTATAAGGCACTGAAATATTTATCACGGATAAAAAAAAATTGCACTTTTTTTTCTGATTTGCACAGGAGCCTGAAAAAGTAGGCTACTTTAATGTGGATAGAAGAGACAAAGTACTTCTAAATCGTATTTTTGAAATATACAGCCCCAAGATATACCACTAAGCTTAATCAAGCACAGTGCAGGTAGTCCTTGACTTATGACCACAATTGAGCCCAAAATTTATGTTGCTAAGTGAGAAATCTGTTGTGTGAGTTTTGTCCCATTTTATGACTTTTTTCACCACTTTTGTTAAGTGAATCACTGCGGTTCTTAAATTAGTAACAGTTATTCAGTGAATCTGGATTTCCCATTGACTTTGCTTGTCAGAAGGTCGTAAAAGGGGATCACATGACTCCAGGACACTGCAACCGGCATAAATGCGAGTCAGTCATCAAACATCCAAATGTAAAGCATGTGACCATGGGGATGCTGGAACAGTCATAAGGGTGAAAAACAGTCACAAGTCACTTTTTTCAGTGCCGTTGAACTGTCACTAAATGAACTGTTGCAAGTCGAGAACAACCTGTACATCAGTCTCAGCATTCTCTTTATGACCACTGCAAAAAAGGTCACAAACTCATGTCAACTCACATGCTGGCTCGCTTTACAACCATCACAATTTATGACCATAATTGCCCAATTACAGACATAACTTCAGGACTATCTTCACTAAGAACAGTTTAAAATGCTTGTATTTTTCTCTGATTTTCAGTATCTTGCTGTACACTTTTCCCTTCCCCAGAAACATGCCTACTACATTACTTAAGAGGACTGTAAACTACCATCAGCTACCAAAATGATATCCTATAGTATGCTAGAGACATTATGGATCTGCAAAGCTATAGATGACTTTACCAATTTAACCTTGAAAGTTTGCTGAAAAATTTCACTTTACTTAATTTGATATTAATGGATGCTAGTAGGGCAGGGAGAGTTATGTTCATAACAGAGTTTAGAATTACCACAACAAAGGAAATTGGGTAAAAGTTGCCAAAAGCTGTTACTTTCTCTTTCCAAGCCATTAAGAAGTCAATATTATCAATATTAAATATTAAATCAATACGCGATCCAATAATGCCAGTCCTAAGATGCAAAGTGAAGGACGCTTAGCTTTACACTCATTTAGTGTATGTAATGTTAAACTGTTAGTTCTACCAAGAGTCACATGTCTGAAGAGGTAGGAAAAAAACAACTTTTTAAGTGTACAGTCTTTGATGACAATGACACTTAAATTTGACAATTCAAATTTATCAAGAGCTTTCAACATCTCTCCAGAAATTTAAAAAAAAATCTTCATAAATACAATGGGGGCTGCTGTAGAAACACTTCCATCTTCTGAAACATCTAATGAGTAATGTTTAAGGTTACACTTTCATACTCCCTAAACCCACTCCATTCAGTTGGTAATTGTGGTTTCCTCTGTATATCATAGGTAGCTATTATTAAATTGTAAACGCCCCTCATTATTATGGGCATTATACAATGAAGACACTCTAACTGCCCAACAAGCTCAATTCATTGATGCCACACATTTAAAGATAGGTTTTACAAGTTCCAAAAACTCTCAACTGGCACATAATTAGTAGCTGTCAAAGAACTTGACAGTAGAAAACTATGCCTTACATAGCCCTTAACCAGCAATGTCTTGCAATCATGGAGAATCAAGGACAAATATAAACCATGCATCCAATTAAGGAATGTTAATTTCAAGGAGAACTTTAATCTTGTTATTCCTAACAAGCCCACTTACCAGGAAAAAAATGTGTCTCTGTTACTCCAGTTGTTGTATTAGGGACCTACATCATAAAACTGCTGGTAAAGAAGAACAAGAGTCTACAAGGTTTACTGGTCTGCGGAAACAATCCTATGCCATTTTACATGGAAGCAAGTCCATTCAACTCATGGGATTTATTTGGAAGTGGCCTGCATTATAAATCTTACAGAATATTTTAATAAAAGGAACACCCGCAAAACAAAATCTAGATGAAGGTAATAAGACAGCAAAGAACAGCTCCCAGAGCCTCCATCCATAAATTTAGTTAAAATAAACTATTGCCTGATTAATAAGCCACTTAGGAACCTTATGTAGGAAACTGCAGTATAGCTTCAGACCAGCTCTTCCTGACCTCCTTGTTGCATTTCAAATGAGAGATATCAACTCCCAGAATTCCTCCTATCCATGGCACAGGAATCTGGGAACTGAAATACACGCAGCAAGATATGTTGGGTGGGGAAAGACTACCAGACATTATCCAATTTTGCTGGGCATTCTTACAGAAGCTGTCCCCATAAAAGTTTCTGCAGGAGTCTATCACTTTGTTGTTATTTGTAGGTACCCTATTTCCCCCCAAATAAGACATCCCCTGATAATAAGCCCAACGGGCCTTTGAGCGCATGGCAATAAGGCCAAGCTCTTATTTCAGGGTTCAAAAAAAATATAAGACAGGGTCTTATTTTTGGGGAAACACGGGTACACTGAGTGTTTCTGCACCGGAGACAAATTCCTTGTGTCCAATCACACTTGGCCAATAAAGAATTCTATTCTATTTACCCATCCTACTAAGAAATGCCCAGAAATCAAAGACGGGACCCTTCCTTTTGCACGCAAGGCCTGGCCTATTGCTCTGAGCCCCCGTCCTCCTCCTTCTTTTGCTTCAACACCAACTACTCTATAATTATAGGAAATGCAAAGGAGAAAGACCACATTCTTTCTCTCCACGGGGCAAATCTGTATTATTATGATCATTATTATTATCCCTTGCAAGAGGGGATGGCAGCTTCGACAGCCAAGAAACAAAAAAAACGCGTCTAAAGTTGAACTTGCTGACCAGTAAAATACCTCCGCTGCTGCTGCTGCTGTTTCGTTTACCATTTTCCAAACGCCGCGAGCGAAGAAGGCAAAAAAAGAAGGCTGTTGGGGATTCGGGGCGGCTGACTTTCTTAAGGGCAAGTTGGGAAGGTTGGATTGCGAGTAAAAGGAAGGCGCAAGAAACACACCCCCAGGTTTTGTGTGTGTGTGTGTATGTTTTTAAACCGAGAAGGGGCTTCTCGTCCCCTCCTCCACTTGGCTGCCCCGCAGAGAGTAGTAGCCGTTGCTGCTGCTGGTGCTTCCTACGCGGCTCCAACGCTTCGACTCCGCCCAGGCATCGCTCTTCCCTTCCCCGCCCCGGCTGGTTTCCCCCGCCCCCACCCACACCAAGACAAGTCTTCGGGGCCAACTGTCACCCCGAAGCCGGAGAAAGAGCCTCCTCGCTCCAACCCGGGTTCGAGGCTGGGAGGGCTACCAAGGGTCTCCTCCTGCCCCCCACCACCACCTTCCCCTCCCGCCAAAGCTCACCGTCCGCCTCAGCAGCTCCACCCCGGCCGGTCCGAAGGGCCACTCCGGCCTCCACGGCTTTATCGGCAGTTTGTTTCTCTGCCCCCCCCACCTTTTTTTTTTTTAATTTGAAGGGCTGGTCCCGCCCCCGCCCTCCTCCCCTCATCAGGCCCCGCGGCCCCGCCCTGCCCTTCGCTTCTTTTCCTCAGGCTCGGCGGAGCCCCCCCCCTCCCTCCCTCTTCCCCGCGCCACTCACCACACCAAGTCTCCCAGCCGCAGGTTCACAGGCGGCGCCGCCGCCGCCGCCGCCGCCATCTTCCCGACCCAGCCGGCACCGTCGCTGCGCCTCGGCCGCCACACCCTCCTCGCGCCCACCGGCCCCCCCTCTTCGCGACCCCTCCCCCCCCCGACTCGTTCGGTCGGTCGGTCGCCGCTTCGACTCCCTCACTCCGCCGCCTCCTCCTCCTCCTCCTCCGCGGCCGGCTCGCTCGTTCGCGCACCGCCCGCTCCTCCTCCTTCTTCTCCCTCAGGCAGGGACGGCTAGGAAGAACAGCGAAGAGGGTGGTGGGGGAGAAAGGAAAGACAGAGACGGGAGCCCCGATAGGCTGGGCCCCTGCACGTGATGCGGGGCGCGGCGTCCGCGGGGCGCCCCCTCCCCACGTGACCCGACGCCGTCCGTACGTTTTCCCCCCCCCGTCCCCCTCCTTTTTCTTTCCCTCCCCGCGAGCCTGGAAGGCGGCGTTGGCGTCACGTGACGCGCTCGCTCGCTCGCTTTTTTTCCCCCCCTCCTTTTCCTCTCCCCGGCCTCCCTTGCGCGCGCGGGGCCGCTTCTGCCCACCCCTGGCACGTGACGCGGGAGCTCCGAAAGGAGAGAAGGCATCTTGGCGGGGCGGGCAGGGTTAAGGCTTGGTTGGCTGCTGGTGGTGGTGTGGGAGGTGGGTGGGCGCCGTTTGGTGGGAAGAGCGACGGCGGCCGGCCGCAGGAGGAGGACGAGGAGGAAGGAGGCCGGCACGGGCCTGTGTGTGAGCGCAGCGGGCGGCTGAGGGGGGGGGGGGGGGAGAGAGAGAGAGAGAGAGAGAGAGAGAGAGAGAGAAGGGAGGGGGTACAGGGCGCGAGAAGGGACAAACCTCCCGGCGCGCGAAAGCGCCTCCCTCGTAACTAGGGGCAACGGGGCCTTGCTCTCCGCCTCGCCAACTGTAGTTGCGGGAGGAGGGGGGGGCGGGTTGATAATAAGCGGCGCCCCTCACCCTGTCGGGACGCCTTCCCTTCATCCCGGCTTCCAGCAGCAACCGAGCGAGGTTGTCCCCTAAATTGCCTCCTCGCTCTCTGGGCCCAACTCGCCGCGTGCGAAGGCCGGAACTCCGACTGGGTCGGCCCCAAACGAGGTGGGGGACGGTTGGTGGGGGAAGGGAGGTAAGAAGCCAGGCCTGACCTGTCCCGCAAGACGGGCCACCCTGGGGAGCCTCATCGAACCGATCTATCTTCCCCCCCGCAAAAAAAGCTCGGCCTTCCAGATGGGAAGGACTCCCAATTCCCATTCCCAATGGGGGAGGGGAGGGCTTCTGCTAATTATTGCTTATCCAGTAATCCCGAAGCAGAAGAAGCTGGTCTGGGGAGGGGGAGGGAAAGTGGGGAGGGGGGATGTTTTGCCAGTTTGAGCTCCTGCTTGGCTGGCAGCTGTTGGCCGGGGGGGGGGGTGGAGTGGCTGTCAGCCAGTAGGCGGCTATATAAATATTCTAAATAAAATAAATTTGGAGCCGCAGCCCTAGCTCAAAGCTCTTGTGTTGTTGTTGCTGCAGGTGAAAGTGGCGGGGCGGCCCTTTGGGCCAGAACTGAGCGGCAGGATTACTTCCCCCCTCACCATCACCAAAAAAGAAAGAAAATAATTCAGGGTGCAGCCAGAGGAGCAGCTTCGCAGAGCAGCTGGAGAGGAAGAAGTCTCCCTTGGCCTCCTTTCAAAAGATTTCGAACCCTCCTTTGGGATGGGTGCCCTTCAAATTCAGGAAGGTAATGGCTCTCTTCCTCCTTGCACTTTCATCCTCTTAGATTCTTTAGATGTCCCCACTTTTTAAGGCAGGGGACGCAGTGGCTCAGTGACTAAGACGCTGAGCTTGTAGATCGAAAGGTCAGCATCTCAGCAGTTCAAATCCCTAGTGCCGCATACGGGGTGAGCTCCCGTTCCTTGTCCTGGCTTCTGCCAACCTAGCAGGTCGAAAGCACGTAAAAAATGCAAGTAGAAAAATAGGGATCACCTTTGGTGGGAAGGTAACAGTGTTCCGTGCGCCTTTGGCGTTGAGTCATGCTGGCCACATGACCACCGAGACGTCTTCGGACAGCCCTGTCTCTTCGGCTTTAAAACGGAGATGAGCATCGCCCCCTAGAGTTGGGAACGACTAGCACATAGGTGCGAGGAGAACCTTTACCTTACTTTTTAAGGCAGCGCCCCAAAAGAGCTTTCCTTTTGACAGGGTACTTGGTTTTCTCTGATTTTGATGGTTTTCTTGCAGATGTTTCATGACCCAAACTAGGCAACCTCATTACTGTCTACCACTGATGATGTTACCTGCAAGTTTTCTGAATAGTTTTTATCCCAGAGCTATAATTGCACTCAACAATGAACTAAAGGGCCACCATCAGTAAGCTGTTGGACAGCATTACTTGGTCTGTTGTGTGGATGTTTGGGTGGTTTAGGGGTGGGGAATTTGTGGTGGGTGGGAATGTGTTTGGGGATTGTTATGTGTGTTGGACCTGGTCTTTGGGTGTTAAGTGAATTTTGTTGTATGGGTATACTATGTATATATGTAAAATGACAAAGTTATTATTATTAAGAAAACGACCAAAGCTTAGGAAGCAGCAAGGATTCCTCATTTCAACCCTGAGCTACCAATATTCTCCTCTTTCAACGCTTTCCTTTGCATCAGTTAATCATTGTCGATATTCACTGTATGAAGGATTAAAATGGATGCATTCACTGCTGCTACTGCTTCTCACAATTATTTGGTATGATTTTAATATGGTGGTGTTTTTCAATGTAAGGTGGCCAATAATTAGGGTTTCACAGACCCCAGAATGGGTCTTGAAAGATACCCAGGGATCTTTTAAGAAGCACCATTCTAGATGTATCGCATGGATCATTGTCTTTTATGTTGTACTAGACCAATGACCTGTTGGGTCATTGTTTCAGAGGTATTTCCTTATCAGATGCCTCAATGCCTTCAACAGTGGCAGAGCTTTTAATGTACTTGGCTTTACTTGAAAAATTCTTTAAAATTCAGGGAGATATTCAGATACCTTCTGCCTTGAAAATAGCCCATGTCGATCTGTATAGGTGCTATAGCACTATAGCAGTTGATCGTAAAAAATGTTTCATGACATTTTGTATTACGTCATAAAATGCTTTATGATCATGTTTGTGTCATGAAATGTTTTAAAAAATTACATCATTTACAAATGTTTTTACAAAATTTCAGTTCCACAAGGAACCCTAGGTCCCAGATTTTATTATTATTATTATTTATTATTTATTAGTTTGATTTATATGCTGCCCTTCTCTGGAGACTCAGGGCGGCTTACAATGCTTTTTAAGCAATAGCCTTCATACTTTTGTATATACCTGCTTAGTAAGGCTTTTGCCCCCCCCCTGCGCCCCCCAGCTGTGTTCTATTTTATACAAAGTCAGATTTTGGATACGTTCTGTAAATTAGTCCGTTTGAGGTGCCCTGGTTGAAAGCGTTTTGCCTGATGATGTACCATTTCTCCCCAATTAAAGGCTACAGACACAAAAGAGTTTTAGTATATGGTTAGAGTGAGGATTTTGAAACCCTTGTTCCATTTGTTTTGAAAAATATCCAGGGACAGAAGCAAGGTCTGTGGTGGTTGATGTGACATTTCTAATTTGTGTGTTTGTGTGTGGGGGCTCATAATATGCTACCTGTTTTTGCAAAAAGCAAAGCACTGTACTACAAAAGATTAGCTATTTTTATCAGTGCTACGTTAAACATTTGAAAGCTGGAATAAGGCTATTTGTGGTTTGCCAACTTGAGTTTATTAATGAGAAGGAATTTGCAGTTAAAGCATGAGATAGATAGAACAATTCTAACATTTTCTCTCTCCCTTCCCATCAACATGGAAGCTTTCTGGTACCAGAGTAACCATGTTCTCTGTCCAATCAACCAGATGGTTTTGTTGTTGTAGGGAATAAATTGGAGGAGGAAGAGCTATCTGTATGAAAAGAGTGGAAAAACAGATTATTGTTAAATATAAAAGGATCTGTTTTCTGGGGCTTAAGATCGGGAAATGAAAAAAGAAAAGTGAAGAAACAAGTGGAAGAGGAAATTAAAGGAGAAGTAAAAAATGAAAAGAATGTTCATTATTAAAGGCTAACTTTAATTTGAATGCTATATCTCTGACCTGCAGAATTTCTGAATGGACAAGCAGTATCTGTGTTTTCCTGTAAAGATACAATGTTGCACTATCAAACAAAAGCATTTTGCTACCCCAAGTATTAAATGAAGATAAGGAATCTAAAATGAAACAATGGAAATGCAATAATGGGAGAGTGACTTCAACTATAAAACTGTTTCGCTAGAAAGCAAGAACTGCATTCTTGCAAATTGGTAAAATGGCCTTTGTCAAGATGCTGCCCTTTAGATACACTGGGATTTAAAATTCCTCAGCCAGCATTGATCAAGGAACACTCAATGAGTGCCAAATGAGGGAAGACTACGGTCAGGTAATTTACCAATGGTTTCAACACAGGGCTAATACAAAGGACATCCAGGAAAGAGCCATGATAATGGACAATAGAGAAGAATTTGACATGACAATAAAGTACTTTTAAGTGCATGCGTCAGAGATATAATATCAGGAGTTGAACATAGGGAAATATATCTACTATAGAATAAGATATTGCTAGCAATTATGATCAAAGTTCAATCATCTTTTCAAGAGCCATCTCACATATCACGCTGGCTGGTTGCATTTCAAAAAGGAGTACAGTATTCGTTAAATCCACTCTGTAGATAGACTCTACTGTCAAGAGTCAAAGAACAAGCCTGAAATCATTCAGTCAACATAGCTGAGCTGTATAAGGTTTTGTTATATGACACTAGCTTTTTAACAAGGCTTAAGCTTTGTCCTTAGAGAGTTCTTGTTTTGAAGCAAGTGTCCCCCCAAGGATGTGATTGAGAATCAGTGTATTTTCCTTGGCTTGTTTGCGTCTATGCATCTCCTTTGGTCGGTTTTGAAAAAAAAAAGAAAACTGCTTTTGCTCAGAAGAAATCTCTCCATGTGCAAATATTTTATTTGTACACAGTTTCGCAGCTGAGTCAGAACAATCTGACTTGTCAAAAGTTTGGAAGTAATTTGACTCTGACAAAGGTTTGGAAGTATTTTCCCTTTAGCAGAAATTAAATGTTCCATTCATTAGTTGTACTGGCACCCAGGCAATGTTCAGGCCCTAAAAATGAAAGATTTTTCTTAAGTGTCAGTGGCCAGTTTAGCATTTTGTATTCATATGGTGTTGATCCCTGTGGCTAAAGTCACCTTTCTCACCTCGCTTTTGGCCTCTCAAAACTACCAACATTGACTGGCAAATTTTCTGGTTTTCAGGGTATGATGTTGGATTTCTTCTGGGAAAAATAGGTCTCTTGGAGGGACAATAGATTCATTTTTATCTTTGAAACACCCTCCCCCCCCCCCCCGTGCTTATAAACCAATCCAAAGTTGTATTATCACATTTGACTGGTCATCTTCTTCAGGATCTAGATCCATGATGGTGAACCAAAGTGGCACAAGAAGTCATGTCACCTGGCATGTGCAGCCTTGCCTATTTGTCTTCCGGGTTCCTGGCACGCATGTGCGCTGTCCTTTGTGCGCGCGGCAATGCTGAAAACTGGTGTGCACATGCACGCTGGTCAGATGATTGTCGGGCGCGCATGTGCTCTAGAACCCGGAAGTTTGGCTTTTCCGGAGCTTGGCTCTGATGAGCGCACATGCACGACATTTCCGCTCGGCCTTTTCGGCACTTGGTGCCAAAAAAGTTCGCCATCACTGATCTAGATCAAACTCTAAACTGCCAGAATAAGGCCACCTTCTTGGCTTTGTGATTGGCCAAAAATAAGTCATTATCGGTATATGTTTCTGGTGGTAGCTGACATCCCAGCAGATGGGCCGGGCTCTGCACCTCTCCACATTCATACAGCACGTTATCTGCTAAGAACCTCCACTCAATCATATTGATTTTACACTTAGGCACTCCACCCCTCAAATCTATTCAGGGTCCTCCAAATAGTATAAGGGAGCTCAGATCCTTCAGCCATATCCCCCTTTAATTTTATTCCTTGCTCAGTTGTCTTCTTCCTCCCATATTTTAATTCAATTTTGTTCAAAATCCGTTTGACTGATTTGGCACCTAATTTTATCTGCACAAGTTGTGGTCATAGGTGGGCTTTAATTGTCTTTATCCCTGGAAGTTCTATGGGGGATTCTGGCTCAGCTATGCTTTTTGAGTCCAGCCTTCTTCTTTACAAGGTTTTTGTTTTGGACGAAACTTGGAGGAAGGTATGCTATGTACATAAACTTGAGCTCTTGCCAAGTTATGTCAAGATTTACCAGTTGACTATGATTGTTTCTCAGAAGCTTCCGGTTTTTATTAAAGAAAAACAGAAAAAGACAAAAAATAATGGCATTGCTTCCATCTGTGATCTTACTACTCTCTTTTGATATCACCTACATTTGCTCACCTGAGTTGTACGCCCTTATTCCTCAGAAACTTTCCCACTTCTGGTCTAAAATGCAAGTTGTTAAAAAACTACGAAGACCAGATTTATCCATTAGGGTAAGATGTAAATCATGACGTCCTGGTGCACTAAGCCAAAGCACAACGAGCTGCACTGCGACTTCAGCCGAATCTGACCTGTTCTTCTGATATACTAATTGACTGGTTGTTGCTGACAACATAGGTAACTAGGAACTGTTGTGTTGCATCACAATCAATTCAATGTGCTCCTCCATTGCAATCAACATTGTGGTATCCCATCTCAGTGACCAGATAGCTGTGGTGGGTGTAACTGGCTGTTAAATCTCCTGGACTTTTGCATACCAGTTGAGAACAAAACTGAGCTGTGCTGCATATCATGCCAATCCGATATTCCTTGACTAGTGATAGGATGGCAGCAACCCTAAACATAAGAGCCAGGCTGTCCCCAGTGGTTAGAATGTAGTATTGCAGGCTAACTCACTGCTCACTGCCAGGAGTTCGATCCTAACTAACTCAAGATTGACTCAGCCTTCCATCTTTCCAAGGTGAGTAAAATGAGGACCCAGATTGTTCGGGACAATATGCTAACATTTGCAAACTGCCTAGAGAGGGCTGTAAAGCACTGTACAGCAGTATATAAGTCTAGGTGCTATTGTTATTGCTATTTACCAGCACACCTCTGGTAAATAGACACGCAATCCAGATTGGAAGGTAAGTAAAGGTAAGTAAACTGGTTGGCCATTTCTCCCCACTATGTATAGTTTTTGTGTGTGTGTGTGTGTGTGTATATATATATATAAATATGTTCTAATGAATGAAGTCATTTGTTGTTCCTTTGACTTGCCCATCCATTCTATCACATCCATTGTTATCCAAAAAGAGGTTTTACCTGTACAGCGATCAGTTTCACAAAGGGCTCAATTAGTATTGTGTGGTGACTTATTTTACTGAGCTTCCTCAGTCCAGTTTCCATATAGCCTCATTCGAGCTGAAACACATTGGTGCGCGATAGCAGAGGAATCGTATTTCCTGTGCATCCCCTTGGGCAAGCCACCACGCCAGATCAGGTGCTGAAACTTTTCTTATTTCCCCCCCTCTCTCTAGAGCACGTAGAAAGAAACCTGTGCGGAAGGAAGTTCTCAGGAACGCTTCCTGCCGGCCATTGGACCCGATGAATCGGCATCTGAAGAACGACGGGCCTAGATTCCGGTTTGCCTGAAAACTGGAGCTCATGTGTTCAGTGTCCTTTGATTATGTCAGCCCGTTGTGTGGGAAACCCTCTAATGCACAGTACTGTAACCCAGGCTGACTTTTATAGCCGCATAGGAAATTGTATAAAAGTTGCTCCCTTCAGAAAATCATTTCTGTCCATTTGCCTTCGCTCGCTGCTTGAAACACAGCTGGACTGCGTAGTGACCATCATTCCAAGGGCTGGAAGTTAACCCCCGAAAGGTGTTGCTATGGGATGATTCTCCATTTAGGATAAAAACAGAGACTCTTTAGGTTACTTTTGAAGTTGTAATCTAAGGTCAGCATTGACTTTGGTCTTCAGCGGTCAGTTCTGAGCGCGTGCTAACCGTGAACGCTCCCGTACCTACACCTGTGGCCTAAAGCGATGGAAACCATGCCTTGAGAGTAGCTGCAACTAACGCATAGCCATGACGGAACCCCACCGGGTGCAACTCACCTCCTTATCAGGCCCACTGGGTACCACTTTGCTGAAAAAACCTCGGTGGGAGGATGTCGCCAATCCAGAGCACCCTCCAGAATCTGAGCCTGCAGCTGCAGCCGTACGCATCGCCCTCTCCCTTTTTGAGCCAGATCACAAGCGCTGCCCGGAATTCTTTTACCCGGAACTGCTGAAGATGACGCGAGGCAAAACGAAAAGCAGTTCTGCGGGAGAAAAGGTAAGCAGGCCTTTCTCTCTCTCTCTCTTTTTAATGTTTAGATTTGTAATGTGCATCTTAATAGACAGTAACAATCACTAGGATCATAAGTGTGCATGCTGCCAAACTCTCAGAAACTCTGGGTAGCTAACAGCAATGAAATGACAGTAAAAGATGGCCAGCCCAACAAAGTCAGAGGGCCGCAGAGGCCTGGGTGAAAATCCATGAGAAAATTCAACAAACTGACCGATATATGTCATTTGGGATTGTGGTAAAAGAGTGGTAGGGGAAGAATAGGTTTGTTGCAAAGACAGAACCTTGATTTTTTTAAAAAAAAGATTAAAAACTAATATAAACTACTATGAAGTAAGCAAAAGGCATCAGAGAGAAAGCTAAAAGGGAATGTTAGAAAACAAAAAAAAAAATTGCTGCCAATCTTTACAGTACAGCAGTTAAAAATACAATTATAGTGTATCATTTACAGGCAGTCCTTGTCTTGTAACTTTTCATTTAGCGACCGAAGTTACAATGGCACTGGGAAAAAAAAATAACAATTTTTCACAGTTATGACTGTTGCAGCATCCCCTTGGTCGAGCGATCAAAATTCAGACACTTGGCAAGCGACACCTATTTATGACGGTTGCAGTGAGACTTCTCTGTGAAACCGTGTCACGTGCTCTCTTTTATCCATTCCCCTTTTCCGACAGAAAAAAGACTTTGCTGATCCCTTCAACGACGAAGAAAAGGAGAAGCACAAAGCGGAAGCCCTTACCAGGAAGTTTGAAGAGAAATATGTACGCTCCTCTGTCCCATCTACGTTCCAGTTAAATCTCGGTTCTAGTATTCTCCATAAACGTTCTGTCAAAAACATACAAGCTACGTTTCATTCCAGGCTTCCTGTATTGGGAGTGTAAACTGAGTGGACCATGGTAGGTCCACTCTGTTTAACAAATTTATTTTGGGGGACAAGATTTCCAGTCTGGAATATTTTCCTATCCGTGTTTATTTAAAATAAATCCATAGAGAAAATTGCCAGCTTGCGTCAGTGCTCTATCTGAAGTTTCATTTTCTAAAATATTAGGCCTTTGCAAGCTTTCTTTAATTTTTCTAAAACTTGGTGTGATTGTTAGGCCTCCCATCAGGTTTATCTTAACACTCACATTCAGTAACTAGCTGAAGCTTCAGAATCACCATGCTTTTTTTTTTTAATGAGAAATACATTTCTCTTGCTTCTTAGGGACAGTGGTGGCTCAGCGGCTAAGACGCTGAGCTCGTAGATCGAAAAGTTGGCAGTTCAGCAATTTGAATCTCAAGTGCCGCGTAACGGGGTGAGCTCCCGTTACTTGTCCTAGCTTCTGCCAACCCAGCAGTTCGAAAGCAAGTAAAAAATGCAAGTAAAAAAATAGGGACCACCTTTGGTGGGAAGGGAACAGCGTTCCGTGCGCCTTTGGCGTTGAGTCATGCCAGCCACATGACCACGGAGACGTCTTCAGACAGCGCTGGCTCTTCGGCTTTGAAACGGAGATGAGCACCGCCCCCTAGAGTCGGAATGACTAGCACATATGTGTGAAGGGAACCTTTACCTTTACCTGCTATCTTATACGCACACAGATGAAGACGATTACTGTAGAACAGAGAATCAAGATACTAGTCCTTTGGTTTAAATCCAGATTTTTAAAAAATCCTCTTTCAAATTTTCTGACCTTTGCCCTTGTTGTGTTATGTGGTCCATGGTGTAATTCCAGGAAAGATGCTGTTTCTCTGTAAGGTAAAGGTTCCCCTTGCACGCTCCGATTCTAGGGGGTGGTGCTCATCTCCGTTTCAAAGCCGAAGAGCCAGCGCTGTCCCAAGACGTCTCCGTGGTCATGTAACCGACATGACTCAATGCCAAAGACGCACAGAACGCTGTTCCCTTCCCACCAAAGGTGGTCCCTATTTTTCTACTTGCATTTTTTATGTGCTTTCGATCTGCTGGGTTGGCAGTATGTAAGGAGACCTGTAAACGGGCTTGGGTTTTTGTTTTGTTTTTCCAGAAGTTAAAGAGATGTAAGTCCTCAACTTACAACAGTTCATTTAGGGACCGTTCAAAGTTACAACAGCACTGAAAAAAGTGACTCATGACCGTTTTTCACACTTAACAACCATTGTGGCATTCCCCATGGTCATATGGTCAAAATTCAGACTCTGGGCAACCGACTCATCTTTATGACGGTTGCAAATGTCCCGGGATCACGCGAATCCCATTTTGCGACCTTCTGACAAAGTCAATGGGGAGTCCGGATTCATTTAACAACCATGTTACAAACTTAACAAATGCAATGATTCACTTAACAACTGTGGCCGGAAAAGTCCTAAAATGGGCCAAACTCACTTAACAAATGTTTCACTTAGCAACATAAATGTTTGGTTCAATTGTGGTCATAACTTGAGGACTATCTATAAAAACTATCCTTTAGCTACCTCATATTTTAGAAAATATGTGGTGGACTATTGCCAGCTGATGTTTTATTTTTGTTAGCATTCAAGAGTTGTAATGATTATGTTGTTGTGGAATCCACTTGCACACACCAGGTCTAAGCATTAGCCAGAGACTCTGGGGTTGTGTGTCTGGGTAGGAATTGTAGCCTTTCTTGCAAATACCGTATTATTCGGACTATAAGACGCACCTTTTTCCCCCCTTAAAAAGGAGTGAAAATTTAGGTGCGTTTTATACTCCGAATGTAGCCCCGCACATTGGCCCCCACCTTTGGCCTCTGCCTCCCAGCAGTTACCTCCTTGCAAGCAAACAGCAAGAAAAAACAGCTCGTTTCAGCTTCAGCACAGCCTAATTAGCACAAGTTGATTGGATCGGCCTCCTGACTCAGCGGTTTTGTGCAGGGCTCTGCTGCTTGCTGCAAAGATGTAAATTGCTGGAGCATTTTTTTTTCTTGTGTTAATCAAGTTATGCTGAAAATGAAAGTAAAGCAGGCTGTTTGCTGCAAAGAGGCAAAATTGCTCAGAGGCAGAGGGAGATTTCTTTTTCTTCTTTTCCTCACCAAAAAAAGTAGGTGCGTCTTATACTCCGGTGCATCTTATACTCCGAAAAATACAGTAAAATTCCGAGTTTTAAAAAAACTCCAGTTCAACATCGAATCTTTTCTCTTTTCAGGGTGGAAAGAAGCGCAGGAAAGACCGTTTTCAGGATTTGATTGACATGGGACAAGGATATGATGAATCAGATTCTTTCATTGATAATTCTGAAGCTGTAAGTAGCAAACTGAAGTTTTTTCTTTCCCTAAAGTTACAGGAGAATTAACAGAACCATCAGCTAACATTGGAACACTGGGTATTCTAGATATGGCTTGCATTTTAAAAGTTGCAATTTTCTGGGAATGGATAATGTAGAAACAGTTCAAGGATCACAGCTATGTTTCTTTTACTAGTTTGCACAATATACCCACATAAGGGATCTGTTTCATCTCCCATCACATCACATTTCATTACTTACTGTTCTGGGCGACATTTACGGCTGTTTGCACTATCCTGTGCTTATGTGACTGAGGTTTATTATTATCATTATTATTATTATTATTATCTCTTTTATTCATTAAACATGAAACTCGGTGAACTGAACATTTAAAAATGTATCACAAATATCGTTGACTGGCGCTAATGGCTGATACAGGTTGCTGCCAGCATCCTAGGTATCAACCAAGTATCTTCTTAAAATGTACGATGTTCCGAGTAGCACAGTTTTTTGAAGTTCCGTTGGTATTATTGCAGGAAGTTGCAATTTCTTGATGTATTTTATAAAATTCTTGGACATGATACTAAGTACCCCCGATGACAATGGGTATCACTGTTACATGTTAACATGTTGTTGTTGTTGTTAGTATTATTATTTTGCCAGAAATCAGTGTTTCCTTCTGATTTCCAGCAAAAGATGCCCATTGAGGTCCATAAATTCCCTTACCAACTGTGGCGTTCATTTAACAACCATGGTGTGCCCTTAATAATCTCCACAAAGTAATTTTAAAACGGCAGGTGATCGATCACATGGCAACCTTAATGACCATCACAACCTACAACCATTATTGTGGGCTTAATTATGGACTAATTGGGGAGTAATTGTACTCTATATTTTCCTGAATTCCAAGTTATAAAAGCTGCACTGATCCAAGCAACTGTTGGTTTCCTGCCACGGATTAGAGAAGGCTTCTGAAATCTGTTTCTTTATTAAAATGTCAGGATCTGGGAACTGGAGCCAGACTAGAAGTTGAAATTAAAGAATAAAACGCCTTTATTGTTTGAGTATTCATTCAAATGTGGGACAGCAGCCGGATAGAATTTGCTGGGTTCTTTTTTTTTTTATAACAAATCCAGACCTGGCAATCCTCCAAGGTGTTTTCATTTCAGCAGCCTAAATAAGAAAATGCTATAATTTTGCTTCTATTGATGAACAAGTGAGGCTTAGAATGTTTTCCTGATCTACCACGGATCTCTCAGATTCATTAGTAAATGTGATAAAAGAACACACTCCCGCCCCCCGGGTCTATATTAAGAGAATCTGCATACATATTCTTCCTTGGTTTACTTTCCAGTATCAACTAACAAATTAGATTTTATTACAATATAAACGTATCCTAGAATACTGCATCGAGTTTTGGTCACCACACTATAAAAAATATGTTGAGATTCTAGAAAGAGTTCAGAGAAGAGCAACCAGGATGATTAGGGGACTGGAGGCTAAAACATACGATGAACAGTTGCAGGAACTGAGCATGGTTAGTCTAGTGAAGAGAAGGACCAGGGGAGACATGAGAGCAGTCTTCCAATATTTGAGGGGCTGCTACAGAGAGGAAGGGATTGAGCTATTTTCTAGAGCACCCGAAGGCCAGACAAGGAACAATGGATGGAAACTGAACAAGGAGAGATTCAACCTGGAAGTAAGGAGAAATTTTCTGACAGTGAGAACAATCAACCCATGGAACAGAAGTTGCCTTTGGAAGTTGTGGGAGCTTCATCACTTGAGACTTTCAAGAAGAGATTGAACTGCCATTTGTCAGAAATGGTGTAGGGTCTCCTGCTTGGGTGGGGGATTGGACTAGATGACCTACAAGGTCCCTTCCAACTCTGTTAATCTGTTAAAGTTTGATGCTGAAAGGTATAGCAGTAAAGCAAAGGCAGGTATATGCAGGTATGAAGAGCCTTGGTGGTGCAGCAGACTAAAGCACTGTTAAGTAACACCAGCTGCCTGCAATTATTGCGAGTTCAAATCTCACCAGGCTCAAAGTTGACTCAGCCTTCCATCCTTTCGAGGTAGGTAAAATGAGGACCCGGATTGTGGAGACAATAAGCTGATTTTGTATAAAAAGGACACTGTGGACTGATCTGTCTTTCTGTATTCTTTCCAGTATGACGAGCTTGTTCCAGCATCTCTAACAACCAAGTATGGAGGCTTCTACATCAACTCTGGAACTCTGCAGTTCCGACAAGCATCCGAGTCTGAAGATGACTATATCAAGGAGAAAAAGAAGAAATCTCCTAAGGTCAGTGATCCACGTGCTCTGGGAACTTCCGTTTTAGAAATGGCCAGAAATTGTATTTCTGACTCAGTAGGTCGCTTTTCTCATCTCAATTGGAAAAAAAGTCAATTTTTCCTAAATTAGCTTAACATCACAGCAGTTCTGCTAAACATGGTCAGCCTGACTGTCCCAGAAATAGATTCCCTGCTGTCGGATCTTCAGACTCCATAAAGCCATTTTTTTCTTAAGACTTTTGAGACTTGGACTTTTAGATGCGTCCAAACAAATTGAGAAATGATATTTCCAAGGTACAGATTTTGCCCATACTGTTAAAATAGCTGCTGCGAATCAGACCCAGTCCACTGTGGTTTGCACCAGACAAGAAATGGGAGGGCCAGAGTGAGGTAGATTAAGATGAGGGATTAAGAGCCCTTGCCAGCCTACCAGTTTGAAAGCATGCAAATGCGAGTAGATCAATAGGTAGCGCTTTGGAGGGAAGGTCACAGTGCTCCATGACACCATACGGGCCATGCAGGGTGGATAAAAATCTATGCATTTTTTAAAAAAATCGGATTTTTTTTTTTTAATTTAAATCAGATTTTTTTGATTTTTATCAAATTTATTTTAATAAAATGCTTTTGGAGTAAAAATCTATCTAAAGATAATTTTCCATTTAAGATTATTTAGTTTATTTAGCGTGAAATGGAGCTTAGTTACGTAGCATGAGGCTGTATATTCTGCAATATTGGGACTGTCGGTGAGTCAACAGCGGATCAGAGGAGGAACTGCTGCCGGACAGAGATGACCATTGCTTTTTAAAAATTATGATTTCAATCGAGTTGATTTATATCAAGCCTTTTTACTAGTTATTTAAATCATGATTTAAATTGACTTGATTTAAATCAAATCCACCCTATGGCCACGTGATCATGGAAATATCTTTGGACAGCAGTGCTCAATGGCCTTGAAACAGAGATTAGCACCGTCCTCTTTAGTCAGCAACAAATTGCAGCAACAACTCCTTTACCTTTTACTAAGACTTGGGAGACCTAGGTCCTTGCCATTCCCAGTCATGGCAGCTAACCGGAAGACTAATTTAGTCCTTGTTTTATTGGTACAACCTGCCTCATAGGGTGGGTGTTCTAGGGAAAGAAAAAAAAATAGTATGGAGCACTATGTATGCCTCCTTCAAGTCCTGAATAAATAGTGGCAATTTAAACCTAGTAAGATACTCATTAAGGGACGCGGTGGCTCAGTGGCTAAGATGCTGAGCTTGTCGATTGAAAGGTCGGCAGTTCAGCAGTTCAAATCCCTAGTGCCGTGTAAGGGGGTGAGCTCCCGTCACTTGTCCCAGCTTCTGCCAACCTAGCAGTTCAAAAGCACATAAAAAAATGCAAGTAGAAAAATAGGGACCACCTTTGGTGGGAAGGTAACGGCATTCCGTGCGCCTTTGGCATTGAGTCATGCCGGCCACATGACCACGGAGACGTCTTCGGACAGCGCTGGCTCTTATGCTTTGAAACGGAAATGAGCACCGCCCCCTAGAGTTGGGAACGACTAGCATATATGTCCAAGGGGAACTTTTACCTTTAAGATACTCATGACATTGGTGATGACGACGAACGTGACAAAATGTGAACGTCTTAAGAATGTCATGGGTGGAAAAGGATGCCCAACTTTCCCAGGCTGATTTTGGGGAAGAAAAATCAGGGTGGGGCGAGTGAAATTCCCAAGGATGCACCAAGATGATTGCACCCGTCATCCAGATTGTGAGAGGGCCTACTCAAGGGCGATCTGTAAAGCTGGGAGGCACTATGCCACCATCCGTGAAAATAAGTGAAAGTAAACAGAGGGCAGAGTACAGCAACGAGGTCCAAAAGTTCATTCATACTCTGTGAACAAACAAGGCATTGTAGCAATTTCTTCATGCCGTTGCTTGTAATCTTAACAGCACAGAAGGCTCTCGTGACTGGGAGATTATAGCAGTTGAGATCACATCAGTACTTAGCTGGCTTGACAGGTTGTCGTTTTTTCCCCTCAAAGAACAAGGTGTACCTATTGCTGACCAAAAATGTCTATGGAGATTCTCAGTCATCCAGGTCATGGTTGTCCCAAAGGTGCTTTTTTTTTTCAAGAGGCAACTGGACTTTCTGGTTTTTCTTTTGAAGATGTTTCATTTCTCATCCAAGAAGCTTCTTCAGCTCTAACCAGATGGTGGGGAATGGAAAGATTTATATTCCTTGCAGGCAGCAGGTCATTTGCATCCTTTTTGAGGGTCGTTGAGGCCACTTGGAGGTTTCTTTGCATTCTCTGGGTCACCTGAGTAGTGCAAATGGGTGTGGAGCCGCCTGTTCTGTCCCCGTCTCACACACGCACACAAACAGTCAGCCAGGAGTTAAATAAAACTTGCAGACAATAAATTCCTTCGATAACAGGATTGGCAGCAACCCAGTAGTTGCTTGCCAAGAACTTTACTCACAGAGGGAGGTGTTCCTTCTCCGTCAGATAAACCAAAACAAATACACAAAGCCACAGAATTGTCAAGTCCAGTCCGTATTAAATCCAAGGCAGGCAGATAATGTAGTTTCAGAGATACAATGAGACTCGCTAGTTGTTTAGTTTTGTCCATCACAGAGCCTGAATGGCCACCACACCTCCTTTTATCCCCTGTGGGGTGTGGTCCAGTGACTCAGCTTAATCTCTGGCATGCCTCCTTTTCTGCTGTGTGCGCTTGTCTCTCCGACGCTGGCGTGAATCCAGCCAAGACTTATCTCCATCACTGTCCGACTGCGACCGTTCAGAGATACCTGGCTCCTGGCCAATCTCTTCTCCTTCGGGAGACACCTGAGACATTGCCAGAGAGGAGGGTCCTGGAGAGGGAGGCCTGGCCAACTCCTCTCCTTCACCTTCAGAGTCTTCTCCCTCCGATAAGACGGGCTCGGGGATCGGAGTCACAACACCGCTTGGAACTGCTGAATGGATTGTGTGTTGTGGAGCTGTGCGACTAATATAAATCCTTCCATTCCCCACCATTCAGTCAGAGCTGAAGAAGCTTCTCAGATGAGAAGTGAAACGTCTTCAAAGAAAAACCAGAAAGTCCAGTTGCCTTTTGAAAAAAGCATCTTTGGGACTATTTCTGGCCAGTAATCCATTTGGCATGTAGTTTCGTTGGATTTGGATGCTGGGAGAGAGAGCGTTCTTTCTTTTCTTGTCCTCTTTGTTTTCTGTTGTGACTAAATTTAGGGCAGTGGTGTCAACCTTGGCAACGTTAAGATCTGTGGATTTCAACTCCCAGAATCCCCCAGCCAGCCTCATGCGCTATCTTTTACGGCAACTTTTGTTCTGATTCACAGAAGCGGAAATTGAAAGAGGGAGGTGAGAAGGTGAAGAAAAAGAAGAAAGATGACAATTATGAGAAAGAGAAGAAATCTAAAAAATCGAAATTTCCAAAAACTGGGTAAGTCTCTCTCTTCGACATAGGGATGTGGTTTTTGAAGTTAAAGGGATTGCCTTGATCATCTCCCTGCAGGGGACTCAACTTCATTGGAAGTTTAGGGAGAGATCAACTTTTCAAGCTGCATTGTGGGATCTAAATTCCAGTCCTCCTGCTCCTCATCTGTTTCTGACAATAGGCTCAGTCCACTGTACAATAGGTTGATGAAGACTCAATCATCCAGGCCAAAGGTGTCCAAAGGTTAAAACATGGCAACTGGACCAATCTCTGTCAATCTCAGACGTTTTGTTGCTCATCCAAGCAACTTCATCAGTCAGGGCAAAATTAGTTAGGCCAGGGGTCTGCAACCTTAAATACTCAAAAAGCCACTTGGGTCCTTTTCCCCACAGAAAACAAAACACCGGGAGCCACAAAACCTGGGTGGGCGTGGCAAACTCAATATCACTCACTCCCACCCAATCACATGATGCACCCAACCACGCCTACCCAGGTTTTGTGGCTCCAGATATTTTAAATAGGTCTCTCTCTCTCCCCCCCCATCAATCCCTCCCTCTCTCCCTCCCGCTCTCTCTCTCTCTCTCTCTCTCGTGTGTGTGTGTGCATGCGCGCACAGGTTCCCTCTTGAACCATTTCCAAAAACAGGCTAGGGTTGGAGGTTTTTTCCCTAGTGCCGCGTAACGGGGTGAACTCCCATCACTTGCCCCAGCTTCTGCCAACCTAGCAGTTCGAAAACAGGTAAAAAACACAAGTAGAAAAATAGGGACCACCTTTGGTGGGAAGGTAACAGCGTTCCGTGCGCCTTTGGTGTTGAGTCATGCCAGCCACATGACCATGGAGACGTTTTTGGACAGCGCTGGCTCTTCAGCTTTGAAACGGAGATGAGCACCGCCCCCTAGAGTCAGGAATGACTAGCACATATGTGTGAGGGGAACCTTTTACCTATTGCTACATGCCACTTGCCAAGCACCCAATGTTTGATCACGTGTCTGGGGGGGATGCTGCAAACAGTCATAAGTGTGAAAAAAATGGTCGTAATTTTTCAGGGCTGGTGTAACTGAATGGGTTGCTAAGCAAATGGTTGTAAACCGAGGACCCTCCCATCTGTGTACACTTTCCTCCGTGCTGTGTACATTAACCTGCTTCTTTTGACAGTTTCACAGCTCTGAACGCCAGCAAAGAGAAGAAGAAGAAGAAATACTCAGGGGCCTTGAGCGTCAAGGAGATGCTGAAGAAATTTCAGAAGGAAAAAGATGCCAAGAAGCAGAAGGACGATGAACCCAAACTTAGCATTCCCTCGTTGGCCGAAACCCCAGCTCAGCGGGAAGTGGAGTCCGTGCCCGACCCTCTTCTCTCTCTCTTCGGCCACACGAGTGACAACGAACTGCTTCAGGCAGCCACAGCCATGGACTCCCTGACTGACCTGGACCTGGAACAGCTTCTGAGTGAATCTCCAGAGGAAAGCCCTTTTCTGGAGATGGAAAATGGGAGCGATCCCCTGGGAGCAGGCCTGGAACCCGACCTCAAGCAGGTCCCTCCCTCCCTCCCTGAGGGGCTTCCAGAACCACTGACGAAGCGTGTTGAAGAGCTTACTCAGGTATCGTATGTCCAGTTGCACGAACATCAAACAATGCAGGTCGTCCTCAACTTAGGACCAGTCACTTAATTACCATATTTTTCAGAGTATAAGACGCACCAGAGTATAAGAAGCACCTTAGTTTTGGGGGAGGAAAATAGGAAAACAAAAATTCTGCCTACCAGGTATTCATCTGGCTAGCGTCCTTAGCCTGATCAGCTTCAGCACATTAGTTCGCTCGCTGGTTTTGAGGTTGGGGCTAAAAAACAGCTTCTAAAGCACAGCTGACCGTCGGAGGGAGCAGCAATTAGAAAAGCAGGCAAAGCACGGAAGATCACTTGCGTTGGGGCTGAAAAACAGCTTCAAAAGCACGGAGGGAGCTCCAGTGATTAAAGCAGGCGAAGCCCGGAAGCGGTAAGAGAAAGCAGCAGCTGTTCCGGGTTTTGGGCTCCGCACCTCGCGTTTTCAGTCTCCAAACGCATCGTGTTTTCGGGTGGTGATGGGTGGCGATGTGCTTTGTCGATCCCCGCAGTCTTGAAGGGTTCTCAAAGAGAGCATTTGGAGGCTGAAAACGCGATGTGCGGAGCCCCAAAACACAAGCCATTGTCGGTGGCAATCACTTCAGCCAGGAAGAGGACACACGGAGGCCGAAGGGTGGGGGCCAGCGAGTGGACGGGGTTACATTCGGAGTATAAGATGCACCCAAATTTTCAGCCTCTTTAAGGAGGGGGAAAGTGCGTCTTATGCTCTGAAAAATATGGTACCCTTTGAACTTATGATGGACTTGAAGTTATTTGACAGATCAAAGCCAAGAGATGTAGAGGTTTATAAATCTTGGACCTATTTTGCAAGAGGGAAAAGCTCTTATTGTTGCCATATATTTCTCAACTTGTTGGGGGGTGGCGGGTAATGATATTTTGTAACATTCTGATGGGGAATGTCGATGGGGAAACCATATTGACTTAACCACCGTGTTACTAACGTAACGACTGCACTGATTCCCTTAGGAACGGGAACAAGAAAGGTCATAAAACGGGACAAGATTCACAAATGTGAATTCACTTAATAAAAAACGTTGGGCTCAATTGTGGTTATAAGTCGAGGACTCTCTTATATGCTGATTTAGGAGTCACACCATGCTGGATTTATGAGAGTTTTGGTTTGAAATCAGCCTATTTCTGTTTTATTGGGGCTGTGGTCTTTCTGCCTTTGAATGCATACTTTCTAACCTTTCTCTCTCTTAATAATCCAGCTTCTTCTCTGTTCCCCCCTCTCTGGCCTGGTGTCACTATTACCTCCTAATTATTCTTCCTTGTCTGTTTCTGAATTAGGCTGCCAGAGCTGCGGAGAGAGAAGGCAAACACAAGTTCTTCAACCAAGACATGAATAGCATCTTACTGGAGTAAGCCCCCTTCCTGCTTGTAGAAGTCAGGCCTTGCAAGCCTCCAGGAAAGCGAGGGAGAAGAGGCTCCCTCAGGGAGAGCATCTTAGAGATCCTTTCCTTAGCGAGAGCATAGACATAAACAATTGCATGATGGTGGGTTATAAGGAAGGGGACATTTCCCATGGCATTGTCATTTTACTTGCAGGGGAAATTACTGCAGTGGTGGGTTTCAAAATTTTTTACTACCAGTTCTGTGGGCGTGGCATGGCTTGATTGGCATGGCTTGGTGGGTATGGCAGGGGAAGAATCAGAGTTGGGTTTCAGCAGGTTCTGGCCAGTTCTGGAGAACCGGTAGCGGAAATTTTGAGTAGTTCAGAGAACCGGTAGTAAAAATTATGACTGGCCCTGCCCCCATTCTCTGCCTCCCAAATCCCAGTTGATCAGGAGGAAATGGGGATTTTGCAGTAACCTTCCCCTGCTATGTCCACCAAGCCACGCCCACCAAGCCACACCACATCCACCAAGCCATGGCCACAGAACCGGTAGTAAAAAAATTTGAAACCCCCCACTGGGAAGGTTACTGTAAAATCTCCAGAGGTGGAGCCAGTCAGAATTTTTACTACAGGTTCTCTGAACTTCTCAAAATTTCCGCTACCGGTTCTCCAGAACTGGTCAGAACCTGCGAAACCCACCTTTGAATTACTGGTATATTTTACTTTGAGGGGAATGGTGAAATATTCTTAAATGTTAATTGGGAGAGGTGGAAAACCCTTGTTCCATGGGTTTCAGAGTTTAACCGGCATCGATTTAATCAGGGGGCATTTTTCCTAATCAGGCAACACTTCGGGAAGCTGGCTGAACCAGAGCTAAATAATTCTTCCTCTTCTGCCCTCAGTATAGAGCTGCAAACCCGGGAGCTGAACAGCCAAATGCGATCAGGGGTCTACGCCTATCTGGCCTCCTTCTTGCCCTGCAACAAAGATACTCTGGTCAAGCGAGCCCGGCGACTTTACGTGTATGAACAGGTGAGTGATTGTGGGGGGAGGCAGCTGCTGGCCAATGAGCCATTGCACAGAGATGGGTACCGTATTTTTCGGAGTATAAGACACTCCGGACTATAAGATGCACCTACCTTTTTTGATGAGGAAAACAAGAAAAAGAAATTTCCCAGCAATTTTGCCTTGTTGCAGCAAACAGCCTGCTTTACTTTCATTTTCATTTTCAGCATAGCTTGGTTAGCACAAGAAAAAAAAATCTGCTCCCAGCAATTTACCTCCATGCAGCAAGCAGCGGAGGCCCGCGCAAAACAGCTGAGAGTCGGGAGGCCAATCCAATCAACTTGTGCTAATTAGGCTGTGCTGAAGCTGAAATGGGCTGTTTCTTCTTGCTGCTTGTTGCAAGGAGGTAAACTGTTGGCAGGCAGAGGCCAAAGGGTGGGGGCCAGTGAGTTGGCAGGGCTACATTCAGTGTATAAGACGTACCCAAATTTTCACCCCCTTTTAGGGGGGAAAAGGTGCATCTTATACTCCGAAAAATACGGTTAATTCGCATCCCTCCATTGAGTTGGAAAGGCTTTGCAATTGGTCACTTCAGGCTTCTGGCAGGAGCAGTCTGGCCTTTTCCTTAGAGTTTACTCTCATAGATGAGGAAACAGAGGAAAGTGCACGTGGAAAAGGAGTGAAAAAAGTGGCCCCATGATTTAGGTGTAGCCCTGAAGAATCTTAAAACCACCCCAACTTCCGGTTTGGCGTCACAGCGAGACAGTCGGGGAATTAGCGGACTCCGATGAGGTCCGCAAAACCCCCGGCTGACGAACTGCTGCCGATGGGTCTGTGGACCAGAACCGTCCTGTAGACGGTGCGGAAGAAAGAGAGGCACCTTGGATGTCTAAGAGGAACAGACAAGTTCCTCAAAGGTCGGAGGGAACTCTCTGAGACTCGGCGGCGGGGGATGGCAGCCATGGTGGCTGCCACGAAGCTGGGACAACCAGATTAAGTATAGAGCTGGAGAGAGGAGAGGAACGGAACAGAGTTTTCTGAAGCCGGGTGAGTCACAGCCAACCCAGGCTTGAAATAACAACAAGGGAAACATCTTTTAATTATAAGACCCCTAATGATGAAATAGCGGCATTTACATTGAGGAATAATCCTGGCTGAGGAAAGGAAGCTGTGCTTATTTGCAGCATTTTGATGCCACTTTTTCAATTAGGCCAGTAATGGCGAACCTTTTTGGTACCAAGTGCCGAAATTTTTGCATGCAAACATTGCGCGTGTATGAGCGTGCTTGTCGGGGCCACACTCCGGAAAAGCCGAACTTCTGGATTCTAGTGCACAAGCACACCTGATGATCAGTTGGCCAGCACACATGTGGAGGCCGGTTTTTGGCACTGCCATGCGCCCAAAGGACAGCTGATAGTTGCACATGCATGCACACCAGAAACCCAGGAGACAAATAGGCAAGGCTGCGCGTGCCAGGCAACGTGCCTTTGCATGCCACTTTGGGCACGCGTGTTTGCCATCACGGAACTAGGCTGAGAGGGGAGACATGATGGCAGCTTTCCAATATTTGAGGAATTGCCACAGAGAGGAGGGGGTGAAGCTATTTTCCAAAGCACCTGAAGGCCAGACAAGCACTGATGGATGGAAACTGAACAAGGAGAGATTCAACCTGAAATAAGGAGGAATTTTCTGACAATGAGAGCAATCAACCCATGGAACAGAAGTTGCCTTCGGAAGTTGTGGGAGCTTCATCACTGGAAGCTTTTAAGAAGAGACTGGACTGCCATCTGTCAGAATGTTGTAGGGTCTCCTGCTTGGGTCGGTGGGGGGGGGGGTTGAATTAGATGACCTACAAGGTCCCTTCCAGCTCGGTTAATCTGTTAAATCTGTTAAAATTCATCTCTCAAAAATGAAAGGATCTTAAAAAACATGCAAGCCAATGCCACCTCGTAAAAGTGTCCCAGATTGTAAGGGTTGAAAGGAGACTAAAGTGAACCCAGGAGCTGCAGGAAGAACAATGGCCTTTTATTGCCTCTCTGGAAATGTCATGTCAAGAAAGTTGAGCCTTTAAGAAAAGGGTTCCATGACGTCCTTGCCTCCTGAGAAAAATGCCTGGAGCACATTTAACAAGCAGGTTTTTTTATGTGCCTGATAGCCCACAATTGTGCTTTCCCCTATCATCATCACCATCTTTTAACAACTCCACAGTCCCTTGCATTGGGGTGCAGTCTGGGCAACTGAATGGAGCTGAGTGTTTACTTGCCGGGTGCCCTTCCTGTCGCCAATGCGGAGTTTTGTTCAGCAGATAAATTCTCAGTGTGCCCAGAGAGAGAAATATCTGCCTCTACCTAGGATCGAACTCACAGCCTCCTGATTGTGAGGCGAGAACTCCACCTCTAGGCCCCCGCACCACTCTGTTGTGCTTTCCCCTATCTTTAAAATAAAACCACTGCCTGGTTGTGGGTAGACAATTGCCTGAACAGGGCAAATAGGAAGCAGGCCCCTAACTCTTGGTGTTTTCTTAGGGAGGTCGGCTGAAGGAGCCCCTTCAGAAGCTGAAAGAGGCCATTGGCAGAGCAATGCCTGAGCAGATGGCCAAGTACCAGGAAGAATGCCAAGCACACACCCAGGCCAAGTTTGCCAAGTATGTGTTTCGTTTGTTTTTGTTATCTCTCTGGTCACCCTTCCCTGCAAGTCCTCCGTAGATACTCCAGGCTCGGTGTTGGAAGAAATATCCTTCTGGGTTCAGTTCCAAGTGGGGAAAAACGACTCTGGATTCATGGAAGTTGCTTGGAAAGAAGGTTTATTGATGAACAGGATCACGTGGCTTGAGATCCTGGGCAGAAAAAAGGACCGAGATGCTGAGAGTGCCTTGGTTTTATGCCCTCTGTTGGGTTTTGAGCTTGTATTCTGATTGGTTGTCAAGACTCCCATGGGCTTGCAGGGGCAACTCTATAGTCCCAGGCTTGGTTGAGCCTTGCTGGGTGATGCAATCTCCCCAGGTGCCATGTGGTGAGTTCTATTGCTAAATGGGTAGAGGGCTAATCCTACCTTTGTTGGATCTCAGGGCATTTGCCTACGAATAGACCTAGCTATCTCTTCATCTCTTAAATGTGGACATTTGTTGTGGGCTATTAAGGAAGGTGGGGGCTATTAAGAGTAAGTCTGCTTCCTGCCTAAAAACATGTTTCTCCATTTCTCATCTAGGGAAATATATTCTGCCTTTTTAATATTTCCTAGAATATTCCATTTTCCTAGGAGAGGGGTGGGTGCTAACTTCCTACATGGATAATCCCTGGAGTCGAGAAGCGTAACTGCTGAGAACTCTTGGGACATCTTCTTCATTGGCTGATCCTTGGCAGGCAGAATGTTTTTTTTTGGGAGAAGGGCCCAGTTAGTGCCTCAGTTATGGTTTTCCTTCTCTCAGGATGCTGGAAGAGGAGAAGGACAAGGAGCAAAGAGACCGGGTTTGTTCGGAGGATGAGGATGAGGATGATAAAGGAGGAAAGAGGATCATGGGACCTCGGAAGAAGTTTCAGTGGAATGATGAAATCAGGTTTGCTGGAAAACATCTGGATTTTAGAACCCTGTTCTGGCTTTTGGGGAGAACACAGTCGCCCTCCCTCTGGGAACAGGTGTGCCTTTGCTTTCCCCTTCTCACGGTTGGTGCAGGTAATCCTTGACTTACGTCCGTTGGCTTTGCGACCTTTCCAAGTCACAAAAGCACCGGAATGAGGGACTTATGACTGCTCCTCACACTTAACAACTATTGGAGCATTCCCCACAGTCAACATTGAGATGATTGGCAACCGGTACGTATTGATAGTTGCCGTGTCCTGAGATCATGTGTGATCACCGTTTGAGAACATCCCAGCTGTCTTCCAACAGGCAAAAGTCAATGGGGGTTGGGGAGATGCCAGATTCGCTTAACTGCATGTTTCACTTAACTGCAGTGATTCGCTTAACAGCTGTGGCAAAAATGGTAACATTGGGTGTGACTCAACAACCACCTTGCTTAGCAACAGAGATTCTAGCTCTAATTGTTGTAAATCATACTTGGCTTACTGGTCTTTTGGTCAAGTCATTTGGCGCCCTGATTTTTAAGAGATCCAATTTCAAAGCAAGAGACTTACTAAGATATTTATCATTGAAAGCTATTCAGTATCCTTTTTAACTGGTTTCTGTTAAGCTTCAAAAAAACAGGCCTTCTAATAGCAATAGCACTTAGACTTATATACTGCTTCCCAGTGCTTTTACAGCCCTCTCTAAGGGGTTTACAAAGTCAGCCTCCTTTCCCCAACCATCTGGGTCCTCGGAAGGATGGAAGGCTGAGTCAACCTTGAGCCTGGTGAGATTCTTACTGCTGGCAGAGTTAGCCTGCAATACTGCACTCTAACCAGTGTGCACCATGGAAGGGAGAGAGGGAGGGAAGAAGGAAAGGAAGGAAGGAAGGAAGGAAGGAAGGGAGAGAGAAAGGGAAAGAAAGAAAAAGGGCAATAGCACTTAGACTTATATACCGCTTCCCAGTGCTTTTACAGCCCATTCTAAGCAGTTTACAGAGTCAGCCTATTACCCCCAACAATCTGGGTCCTCATTTTACCCACCTCAGAAGGATGGAAGGCCGAGTCAACCTTGAGCCTGGTGAGATTCGAACTGCTGGCAGAGTTAGCCTGCAATACTGCACTCTAACCACTGCGCCACCTCACCTCTGACCTACATTAGCGTAGTTGGTGACTTACATAGAAAACAAAATACAGCATACAAGCAACCTCCTGAAAACCCACCTTTTGGGGAAATATTTCAATAGGAAATGAACAAATGACCAAGCAGAGTCTGGCTAACAGATTGAGAAATGGGGAAAGAAGAAGGGATACATCTCAACCATCAGAGACGTCTGCCCAATTTCCAGCTAAATACTCAGAAGCAGATTTCGGTCAGGCATTACAAGATTCTGAACAAGGAAGTCTGGGGAACACATTTCATAGAGTTGATGTCACTGCTGCTTAGGCTGAGGTGGAATTTGAGGTACTAGGTGAGAACATCCCAGATGGGAAAGGTGGACTGGCAGCTTGAAATCATATTTAAAATAGCTCTTTCAATCTCCATTAAATGACACTGCATGTAGGGTTTGGGAGATAGCTTTGGAAAAACCTGATAAATGTGTCAGGGTTACCCACAGCAAACAAAACTCCGAGGCAGGTAGATTCCTCAAAGAATAAGTATTGGATATATGATATTGGCACGGCTGATGAAAACTGACTCTGATTATTCCCATGGTTTTCACCTAATTAAAAATACTGCCCAGTTGCTAGGTGACTCCAGTCCCCTCCTTCCGAGCACCTGCAGGAACGTCCTTGATTCCCAAGAGAAAGTATTTTGTTTTGACTACAACACCCCAACTCTCTCTACCTCCCCCCCCCCCCCCCCAATTCCCTGTCCCTCTTCTCCAGTGTGTCAGCACTGAAGTCTCAAAATGGCCTCAGTCAAGCCAGCTTCAGGGCTGACAAAGTGTTTTTCCTCTTGTAGGGATTTGCTCTGCCAAGGTGTGAAGATGAAACTGGATGGGTATGATGTGGAGAAGAACAAAGCTCAGTCCATGGAAGACTACGTAAAAACATTCCTAGACGCTGAAATCAAACCTCTTTGGCCAAAGGGATGGATGCAGGCCAGGTAAGAGAAATGAGAAGCCACGGACTCCTCCTTTCCCATCTAATCAGTCCATAAGTATCTTGGATGTAGCAAGGCTCCATCCAACAAGGTGTCATGCTTTTTTTAAAAATGTATTTAATTCCTCAAATCTTACAAAATACATATTACGTTCATGCATGTGCCACAGTGTTAATGTGCTCTTTCTATATAATTTTACTACTGTTATCCCGGTGCTCTGTGCCATATACTAACTAAATACAATCAAGATCAAGTGAGGTACAAAGCCTTAGTAAGACCATACCTAAAGTACCGCATCCAATTTTGGTCACCACTATAAAAAATATGTTGAGACTCTAGAAATAGTGCAGAGGAGAGCAACCAGGATGATGAGGGGACTGGAGGCTAAAACATATGATAAATGGTTGCAGGAACTGGGCATGGCTAGTCTAATGAAAGGAAGAACCAGGGGAGACAGGATAGCAGTCTTCCAATATTTGAGGAGCTGCCACAGAGAGGAGGGGGTCAAGCTAGTTTCCAAAGCACCGAAAGGCCAGACAAGGTATAATGGATGGAAACTGATCAAGTGAGATACTAATACAACTCTATAAAGCCTTAGTAAGGCCACAGCTAGAGTCCTGCATACAGTTTTGGTCACCACACTATAAAAAAGATCTTGAGACTCTAGAAAGAGTGCAGAGGAGAGCAACCAGGATGATGAGGGGACTAGAGGCTAAAACATAGGATGAACGGTTGCAGGAACTGGGAATGGCTAGTCTAGTGAAGAGAAGGACCAGGGGAGACAGGATAGCAGTCTTCCAATATTTGAGGGGCTTCCACAGAGAGAAGGAAGGGGGTCAAGCTATTTTCCAAAGCACCCAAAGGCCAGACATGAAACAATGGATGGAAACTGAACAAGGAGAGATTCAACCTGGAAATAAGGAGAAATTTTCTGACAGTGAGAACAATCAACCCATGGAACAGGAGCTGCCTTTCGAAGTTGTGGGAGCTTCATCACTTGAGAATTTCAAGAAAAGATTGGACTGCCATTTGCCAGAAATGGTGTAGTGTCTCCTGCTTGAGCAGAGGGTTGGACTAGATGACCTACAAGGTCCCCTTCCAACTCTGTTATTCTGTTATATGAAAGAGGTCAGAGGAACGAAAAGCAAATGATTTTGCAAGCCTTCCTAATGAATATCGGATCTGGAATTTGGCTTGCAGTGAAGTTTCTAGTGTTGTGTTTACGCTATAAAGAGGCGATAGATGGCTATCGAACGGACGAAGCTTCAGCCTAAACCAACCAAGAGCAAATAATGTGAATGAAAGGCTCATAAAAGTCTTGTTTGCTTTGAGAGGAATGGTAGCTATGAACTCCTGAAGAAGTGGCTCTATGCGCTGTTTGTGTAAATTGTGGCTGTGTAGAAATAAGAGCCTACAAGTGCCAGGAAACCTTTGTCCCGTAGTTAATAGGAGTTGTAACAAGAATTCGTAGTGCTTGTTTCTTCAGAATGGCAGTATAATGGGGTATTGTTTGCTTTGTCACTCAGAATAATAATAGAATCACAGATGTGGAAGGGACCTTTGAGGTCCTCAAGTCCAACCCCCTGCCGAAGGCAAGAGACCTTATGCCATCCCAGACAAATGAATAGTTAAATTTAGTGAATTAGATAGAATGTTCAAGTTAGTTAGAATATCCAATTTAAATAGTTAGGGCTGCAGAAAAAAACAATTACAACCAACTTGCCTTCCATTGGAGATCTCTAACTGCATGGGTCAGAAAGAGGGCTGAAAAAATATCTACAGACCCCTCACATCCTGATCACAATCTGTTTCCATTGCTCACCTCAGGATGCCACTATAGGGCATTGCATACCAAAACAACTAGACACAGGGACAGTTTTTTTTTTCTCTCGTGCCATCACTCTGCTGAACATGTAAATCCCACAGCACTGTCTTATGTCTAAGCATATTTACCCATGTAGTACGTGGGTGTATTACTGTTATCCATCACATTTTCCCTATTACCTTCCTGCTCTTGGAATATTATGATTATATTACTTTGTTCTTTGTATGTATACTCAGAGTTTATGAACTGGAGACAAATTCCTTGTGTGTCCAATCACACTTGGCCAATAAAGAATTCTATTCTGCTCTGCTCTGCTCTACTCTATTCTTATTTTTTTTTTCTTAAAAACACCCAGTGATGTTTTATTTAGACAGATAAAACAAAATTAGAGGAACAAACTACTCTTCAGGATGAAGCAATAATGTAGAGGAGATACTTTCTGTCTTCTCATGACTTGTTTTACAACCCTAATTTGACCATTTTTTAACAGCGAATGTGATTCCTGTAATTTTGGTAAAGGTAAAGGTTCCTCTCACACATATGTGCTAGTCGCTTCCGACTCTAGGGAGCAGTGCTTATCTCTGTTTCTAAGCCGAAGAGCCAGCGCTGTCCAAAGACGTCTCCTTGGTCATGTGGCCGGCATGACTCAATGCCAAATGTGCACGGAACGCTGTTCTCTTCCCACCAAAGCTGGTCCCTATTTTTCTACTTGCATTTTTTATGTGCTTTTGATCTGCTAGGTTGGCAGAAGCTGGGGCACATGACGGGAGCTCACCCCATTATGCGGCACTGGGGATTCGAACTACTGAACTGCCAACCTTTCGATCGACAAGCTCAGCGTCTTAGCCACTAAGCCACCGCATCCCATGCAACATATAATTTTGTTATAGTGGTTCAATTCTTGTCCTAGAAATCCATATTCCTGTTATTTTCAGCGCCCACTCTCCCTTTTTTGTGGGGGGGAAACAATTTTGGCTCAGTTTCTCCCCCTTTCTCTTCTTTTTCAGGACATTGTTCAAAGAGAGCAGAAAAGTGCACAGTCATCTCACTTCAATCCTGTGAGTATTTCTTACGTTGCCAGTACAGAAAAGTGAAAGACCAGATCCAGACATGAAAATACAATTAAACTGATCTGCTGAAAATCTTTGCTAAAAGACTGTGCACAGGAATCTTCTCAACTAATGGTTAGCACTTATTCGGAGTTAGAGAAGGGTCAATGGGACTTAAAGGAGGCTGAACATAGTTCGCTTGTACCTATGTAGGGATACTAGGCTGATCCCTTTTTTAATTCCGCCCCGACATTCTGCCAACATTCTTCTCCAACAGTGGGGCTCCCTTGTTGCCTACCAAGTTTAATTGTTATCATTCAAAATGCAACCATCTGTTGTGCTATTGCATAAAATGTTGTAAGGGCTGTGTTTTTGTGCTGTTTTTTTTTTTTTAAATGACTCAGAATTAAAACTATTACAACTAAGGTCATGTTTCAAATGTACTACAACCATAGCAAAAGGATATACTTTCACTACTAAGCAGCAAAAGGCACCTGGGTACCAAATAATGGGACCAACAGATCCTTGTTAACATCTATGTTATGTAGTGTCAAACGCATCCTATTGTCAACTCGCAAAGCATTTTTGGCCTGCTCTTAAGTTGCCGTGGGAAGGAAGGGGAGGGGCGAGAACTGAATAAGCAGTTCAAGAGCCATGTTCAAAAGTACATTTCACGCATACCTTCCTCAAGGTTGGATCTCAGATTACTAGAGCTGGACTGAGGCGTGTTTTCTACAGCCCGCAAAAGTGCCTTGTTGGAGAATGTGATTTATGACACAGCCTGAGAGGAGGGGGGGAAACAGGGTCAGAGTTGAGCCGTAAGGGCAGAGTTGACTTCATTTGGGTAGTTGCTGACATGTTGCTCCTAATAAATAACTGAATTTCTTTTGAAACTTGGTTGAGGCTCATGAGTTAATTAGGGCATCTGTCAGAACCCTGACACTATTCTCTAAGAACTCATATGTGCAGATTTTTCCCACGTTTCCTGCTCAATAGGCTTTTAACTGGGAAGTGCAAGCAACTTTAATTAATGACTTTCAGCAGGGACATGTTCCATTTTAAATATGCAAATCTTTTTAAAGAAAGTTACTTAAATAAATTGGATTTGTGTTCCAGTTTGAGCATTTATGGCCTGCCCCAAGCATCAGAAGATCCTCATGTTAGCAAGTTTTATTACCCTGCATTTCATTCTCCTGGAAATAAAGCAAACCTCTCACTCTCCATTGTGTTTCCCTCAGAACAAAGAAAAAAGTGATGGCCCCTCCAAAGGTGAAGGGAAAGGTGAGTGATTTGGTAAGACTTTCCCCAGAGTTTTCAGCCCCTGGGGGAGATTGCAGAGGGATGCCATAATGGCGAAGGTGTGACTGGGTTTGTATGATAAGGGGTCTCCAGTCTGGCTTTGATCATTTTGTCTGCATGCAAATTTCCTAGTTTCGCTTTCCAGAATTGTAGGAAGCTTGTACCCCAAGGATTTTGGCATCTAATAACTAAACAAGGTAGTTATTTTGTGTGTGGAGATAACAAAAAAGGGACTGAAAAATTTCAAGTAATTCTATAATGCAGGGGTGTCAAACTCAAGGCCCAGGGGCTAGATCCTTGACCCACAGGGTGCTTAGATCTGGCCCATGGAAATAGCAAAGGACCGGCCCGTAATGCCTCTGCCAGGGAAAACACAGCTCGGGAGGGCCATGTGTGGCCGTTTTCCCTGGCAGAGGATTGCAGGAGGCCATCGCAGCCGGAAACAGAGCTCAGGAGCCTGTTGTCACTGGCAGAGCACTTGGGCCACCAAAGGCGAGTGACATCGAGCTGGCCACGCACACCCTAGCCATGCCTGTCCCAGCCCCCCCAAGGTCAAACACAACCCTGATGACACTCCTGCTATAATGTACCATATTTTTTGGAGTATAAGACCTTTTTCGGTGAGGAAAACAAGAGAAAGAACTCTGCCTCTGCCTCCCAGCAATTTTGCCTCGTTACAGCAAACAGCCTGCTTTGCTTTCATTTTTGTTTTCAGCATAGCTTGATTAGCACAAGGAAAAAAAATCTGCTCCCAGCAATTTACCTCTTTTACCTCAGCAAGCAGCAGAGGCTCAAGCAAAACAGGTGAGAGCAAAACAGCTGAGAGTCCGGAGGCTGATCCAATCAACTTGTGCTAATTAAGCTGTGCTGAAAACAAAAATGAAAGTAAAGTAGGCTGTTTGCTGCAAGGAGGTAAACTGCTGAGAGTCAGAGGCCAAAGGGTGGGGGCCAGTGGGTGGGTGGGGCTACATTCTGTGTATAAGACGCACCTAAATTTTCTCCCCCTTTTAGGGGGGGGGGAAGGTGCATCTTATACTCTGAAAAATACAGTATTTCTGAGGCCTAGCAGAGTAGTAGAATGTCTCCAAAAGCGATCACACAAAACTTGTTTGACGATTGGATTGACCTCGGAAAGGACATTTCTTACAGAACTGTTGTGGGTTTTTTTTTAGGAGCCTTCTGGCAAACCTGAGAAGAAGATTCCCCTTCCCGTCCCATTGATCCACTCCAGCGGTGCAGTTTCTCTTTCTCCAGACTCCCAGGGAGTTGTTGTCAGCCTCAGCCCTCAAACTAGGGAACTGTTGGCTATGAGTTCAAATCCAGTCACCAGCACCATGGCCGCTCCTCCTCTTCCTCCCCCTCCTCCTTTCACCTTGGACGATTCCCTCGACGAGGACTTGATCCATCACACAACTTCATCTTTGGAAGCTGTCTCCAAGGAACTGGCTGCGCTCAACAGCCGGACAGGAGGCAGCAGCCCTGACTTCACGCTCTCTCCAGCTCTGAAGACACCCGTGGAGAAGCCCTCGACCCAGACCAGCTTGGAAGAGAAGAGGATCTTCCCCAAAACAGCTCCCGCCCCTGTTCATTCAGCTGCAGGAGGCTCTGTGCAGTCTCCACTCAACTTCTTGGCCGAACAGGCGTTGGCGCTAGGCCAGTCTCCTCAAGAGAAAAAAATTGAGACCCCCGCTTACAAAGAACTCCCTTGCCAGAGTCCTCCTTCCAAGCATCTGGATGCCCACCAGGCCAAGCCGAAACACCACAGCCTGCCCCGTGCGCTGCAGCAGGGCCCTCAGACGTCAACCCCGGTGCAGACTCCCCAAGTCAAAGTGTTTCCTCTGGTTGCTCAGCAGCAGAAAAGCTTCCCCCCTTCCCCACCTTTTGTCAAGCTGCAGAACCCCAAGATCGTCTCCCCGCTGGCTCAGCGTCCTCTCCTCCAGCAACAAGTCAAGACCCCCACCAAGGTTCCCACCTTCCATTCTTCCTCTTCTCCTTCCTCCTCCTCCTCCTCCTCAACCATCTCTCCCAAGACCCCCAATTCTTCGGTCTCTCTGAGTTATGTCGGGAAGCATCCCAGCAGCCCTAGCTCCTCAGGGCAGCCTTTCAAGTCACCTTTTGTGGCCCTGTCCAGGCACGTGGCTTCTGCCGGAAACGTATCATCCGGCATTTCCTCGACTCAGAGCTCCCCGTCTTCGAGCAACATCCTGCCAGGTGCCTCTGTCCCTTCCGCTGGGCAGGCTCCCAGTCGCTCCTCGCCGAGTTCCATGGTGAAAAAGAACCTCGTCCCTCAAAAGCTGACTTTGGTGGCTCCGCCGGGAGGTCCGAACGTCAGCTCCAGTGGAGGAACGCAAGGAGTGGCCAAGTTGTTGACATCTTCCCTGAAACCTGCCGTGGTTAGCAGCTCCGTATCCTCTACCTCTGGGCCGGTGAGTAGCCGGGAGTTGGCTCAGGAACTTTCCAAGTTCAAAGTGCAAATCGGCACCATCCAGATAAGGTGCAGCTGTTTCAAATTGCAGATATCATTGTGCATTTTCGACTTCCTACCTTCCTTCCTTTCTTTCTTTCTTTCTTTCTTTCTTTCTTTCTTTCTTTCTTTCTTTCTTTCTTTTCTTTCTTTCTTTCTTTCTTTCCATCCTTCCTTCCTTCTTTTTCTTTCCTTCCTTCCTTCCTTTCTTTCCATTCATCCTTCCTTCCTTCCTTCTTTCTTTCTTTCCCACCTAAAACTTGCAAACTATAACAGGTGAGTTCTGCCCAAATGTCCTTGAACCCAGTTTATGAGATCTCCTGCCTGAATGCTTCAAACAAAGCAAGGCTTGGTGATCTTTCAAATTTCTGACCAGTTTTTTTTAAAAAAAACAGCTGCCCACCTCATTTCAATTTGGGGACTCCACAGGCAACATGTTGGCCCTTGTGTCCCAAAAGTGCCTTGCCAAAAGGCAATCGGACTTTCTTGCTTCTTTTCCTTGAAAACATCTTGCTTCTCATCCAAGAAGCTTCTTCAGTTCTGAGGCGAAGAAATGAACTGAATTGAAGAAGCTGCTTGGATGAGAAGCAAACTGTTTTCAAGGGAAAAAACCAAGGAAGTCTTAATTGCCTTTTAGAAAAGCATCTTTGGGACAACTATGACCTGGATGATTGAGAATCTCAATAGACACGTTGATCCTTGTGCTAATTCTCCTTTCCCTGTCTGTTAGTGCCATCTGTAAACGAAAGATCCATACATTCATGGTGACCTTAATTGAATTAATTAAAAATGGAAGAAAACCTCCGTTTCTTGATTTCTATAGGGATCCTCAATCATCCAGGTCATAGTTATCCCAAAGGTGCTTTTCCAAAAGGCAGCTGAACTTTCTTGGGTTTTTTTCCTTAAAAACATTTTGCTTCTCATTCAAGAAGCTTCTTCAATTCACTTCTTCATTTCAGAACACAGTACATACAGTTCTGTGAACAGGTGACAACCATGAAATAGATTGCCAAACGGGTGTTTTGTTGTTTTTTAATCCTTAAAAAACCAAAAATTTTATCACAAGCCTACATAGAGATTGTGTTGAATGCCTCAAAAGATACTTCCCTACTGGAATACAACGGATTAGCAGTTCTAAACCATGTACCGTATTTTTCGGAGTATAAAATGCACTCCCCCCTCCCCAAAGAGGGTGAAAATTTGGGTGTGTCTTATACACCAAATGTAGCCAAAAACACGAGGCACGGAGGTGGCGATGGTCTGTGGCAATCCCTGCAGCCCGGAACAGCTGATTGGGGGTATCCCGGGAAGCCCATCCATCCGCCAATCAGCTGCTCAGGCTGAATCAGGCTGCAATAATGTGCTGAAGGTGACCTGGCTGTTTGCTGCAAGGACTTAGCGTTTGCAGCAGCAATCACATCCAGAAAGCACACACAAGTAACTAATTCAGCAAGATTCAATAATTTCTCTTTATATATAATACAACACATGAAGTAAAATATACAATACCAAAAGCAGGTTTTCCAAGCAAAACACAAGCAGAGGAGAGGAGTTTCAGTTTCAGTTTTGAGCAGCAGACTAGTTTGCAGCTTTAGCACAGACTCAGAGCTGCAGAGCTAAGTCACGCCCAGGCTCCTTGCCGTCTCCTTCCTTGTTGCTCACACAGCAAATACTGTTTCAGTTTCCAAACAGCCCTCAACCCTCACACACTGCCAAGACGCTAGCCAGATGAATACTGATAAATGCTAGTAGGCAGAGGCAGATTTTTTTAAATTATTATTATTTTCCTCCCCAAAAACTAACGTGCATCTTATACTCCAAAAAATGGGTACTTCTATTACTATAGGAGACCCTTTTTTTTGCAAGTGCCAATGTTTATTTGAACTTGTGCTTCTCATAATTTTGGGAAGCTGGGCGAAGCAAAAACCTTTTTTCTTTGTAAAATGCTAAGTCCCCTGACTAGGTGGCTCAGTGGCTAAGATGCTGAGTTTGTCGATCAGAAAGGTCAGCAGTTCAGCGGTTTGAATCCCTAGTACAGGTCTCCTGTGTGAGCAGGGGGTTAGACTAGATGACCTCCAAGATCCCTTCCAACTCTGTTACTGTTACTACATTGTGGGGCCTGACAGTTGAGAAAAGTGGAACGTTTGCTCTTCTGCTTCTGACAGCTGTTCTTCTCACCCACTCACCCTTTTTCCTCCTCCCGACCCCGTTCACCCCCCCCCCCCCCCGTCTCCCCTCCGTCTCCCAGAAAGGAACCGGTGGAGCAGTCCTGCTGACCAGTTCGTCTTCCTTGAACGTCCTGTCTCCTTCCTACAAGTCCAACAGCCCAAAGCTGCCCACTGCACTGAGCTCTACTCCGCTGGGGATTATATCGCCGATCCATTCCTTTCCTCTTCATGTGATTTCCTACAGCTCGGATTCTTCGTCCAAGGCTGGCGTGTCGAAGGACGTGGTAGTCACAGGACCGGCCCCAGCAACATTCCATCACAGCGTTGGCCATAGTAAGTGCTGGTTGGAAAAGTGGTGGTGGTGGGGGGGGGTGTTTACAGCCTGTAAGCATTGCTGCAGATAATGTGCTCCCCGTGCTTCTAAATGCAACGCCTGCTCTTACCCTAAAGCAGTGGTTCTCAACCTGTGTGTCGGGACCCCTTTGGGGGTCGAATGACCCTTTCACAGAGGTCGCCTAAGACCATCAGAAAACACATATTTTCAATGGTTTTAGGAATAATTTTATGGTTGGGGGTCACCACAACAGGAGGAACTGTATTAAAGGGTCGCAGCATCAGGAAGGTTGAGAACCACTGCTCTAAAGGGATCTTTTTTTTAAAAAAAAAAAAAAAGCTCATCTCCATGAACTTTCCTCCAATGAGTTACCAAGATCCCTTTTCTGTCTCGCTCGTGTTTTATGTCTGTCATTGTCACTGTCTTCGCTCTGCTTTTGCATCTCAACAATTCTGGGCCTGGGCCCTATCCTCTTTTAAAAGCTGTCCTGTGGTTGGGACAGTCCATCCCAGAATACTTTCTCATGTCCATGATCTCCTAAGATCTCCTTTCCCCTTCCTTCCATCCACTGGCACAGCATGGGTAGGGTCCGAGATGAAAAGTCCCTGCGTGGCACATCTCCAAATACAGAGTCCGTAATAGCATGGATCTAACTGAGCCATGGTGGCGCAGTGGTTAGGAATGCAGCACTGCAGGCTAACTCACTGCTCCCTGGCCAGGAGTTCGATTCCTGACCGGCTGAAGGTTGACTCGGCCTTCCATCCTTCTGAGGTGGATAAAATAAGGACCCAGATGGTTGGGGGGCAGGAGAGGGCAATAGGCTGACTCTGTAAACCGCTTAGAGAAGGCTGCAAAGTCTTTCCCCGAAAATAAGACCCTGTCTTATATTTTTTTTTGAACCCTGAAATAAGCGCTTGGCGTTATTGCCGTGCACTCAAAATCACTCAAAAGCTATTGCTAGTGCTACCCCTATTTTTCAGCTTTGGGTTCAGTGACCTAAGTGAAGGGCTTTTCCCACATGGACCTCAAAAATTATTCAAAAACTTCCGATAGGTTGGAGTTAACATGCTTTCTAACAGACGTAAGCTACCGCCAAGGCTGTTTGCATTGCTAACGTTGATGATGTTACCTATTTTAATGAAAACATCTGCAAGGAAACAGCCAAGCTCAGAAAGCACCAAGGACCCTTCATTTCAATCCTGAGCTACAAATTTTCTCCTTTATTGGCAAGTCTGTTTTGTCTCTTTGACCAGCAAGCCCCCTCCCCTACGTTTCTGGGAAGGGTAACCACCCCCCTTACGAATGTAACCGTGTCCTTGAAGTGTTCGTTGGTGATTTGCACCCCTAAAATAGATGCAGACCCCTTCCCCCGAGAGATAAAATATTTTCCAAATAGGAGACCCGCTGCTGAAATTCTGCCTTTTCTGTGCTGTTGGTGCTGGATGATGGGCTTTGCAGTAGTTACCCCTGGTTTTCCCAGGCACTACATGGCCTCGAACGTCATCTGTGGTGTTATTTGGTCGCTTGTTCCCTCCTGGCTATGCTTTTGTCGTTATTGTATTGCAATAGCTCTACTTGCTGTCCTTTGTCGTCCGCCGGGCACTGTTAGCTGGAATATGTAGAGTGGTGTATAATTATTTGAAGTAAAACTGTGAGATGGGAGCGGAGAATTAATGTTTTGGCTCTGGCAGGGAGACAGTCCAGGCTGCCCCTGCTAGCTCATTCCTTGAGAACCGCACTTTCAAGTGATGACTTGACCTGTGGGAAGGGAATCGTTGCTGGGATTTTGCCCCATCCAATGCCCTGCGCCCCTTCAGGTACGTCACTTTTTCAGAGCATCTGGTTTTATGTGTTCAGCTACCACCTCCATACTCGTGGCATGTCAGCCAAACCTTTTTTTTTTTTACCTTTACTGGTGAACTTGCTGAGCAGCCAATCAGATACGAGATAAAGAGGTTTTGCTGGAGAGTTTTTGGCGGAGGGTGGAGGGCGGGTCATTTTTCATCTAAATCCATCCATAGATCACCTTCGGCTCATTTGTCTTCAATGTACATTTGTTTCTCTTCCTCCCTCCTCTTCTTCCTCCTCCTCCTCCTCAATTCCCCTCTCCTTTCTAGGTCTTCTGGCTGGGTTGTCCACCAGCCTCCATCAGGCAGGGCCGCCTGCCCATTTATCCCACAGTTTGCCAGGTAACTCCTCCGTCGCTCTTGTTTGGTTTTGTGCGCTTCCGAGTCATTCAGCGGGCTCCCAGCTTTGCCTGCCCATCACCCAATTATTACTTATTTAGCGTATGGCACATGGTATGAGAATTAGCAACAGGGGTGGACTTCAAAAATTTTACTAAGGGTTCTCTGTTGTTGCTGGGTGGGCGTGGCCATGGTGGGCGTGGCCATGGTGGGCGTGGCCTAGTCGTTTGCCCTGCCTGGGCTCTGGAGGCTTTTCTCAAGCCTCCAGGAGGGCGAAAACGGCCTCCCCAGGCTCCAGAGACCCTCTGAAACTTCTGGTAGGCCTGTTTTTCTCTTTCCCTGAGCCTCCATGTGCACCCTGCACTTACCTGCATCCAAAACGGGCCACGTGGGAACTCCTGGGAGGGGAGGGGTGGGATGGGAGGGGCCAGCCAGGAGTGGGATTTGGGGGTTCTCCGAACTGCACAGAATCTTAGCTAGAGGTTCTCCCGAATCCCCAGCAGCCCACCCCTGACTAGCAACGTACCGTATATTAACATATCATCTCAATTAGTAGAACCCAATCAAAGAAAGGTTAAAAAGATCTATGTAACATTGTCTAGGCCAGTGGTTCTCACGTATGGCCTCCTAACCCCCTGGGGGCCAACGATGCTGCCACAAGGGTCCACGAAGGCTCGAAGAAAGGTTACGATTTAAATCTTGAGTTACGTCTTGGGGGATCCGTGGCCACAAAAGTGGTGAAGAAAAAGGTTGACAACCTCTGGTCCAGGCCATCTAACCATTGAAGCACAGCATCATTTATATTTAAAAAAAAAAAAATCAGATACCGGAGTGGTGTATGCCCTCGGCTTATAGCCAGTCACTCTATGATCTGCTACAGTTGACCGACGGGGGGTGGTGGTCCTATGGCCCATTTATATAGGGAGAGTCTGCAGATGCTGCCGTGTGAGGTGTGAATCCTATTCAGGGTTGTCCATTGCTGAACAAGGCAGTTCAAATCCCTCTCCCTTTTTTTGTGGGCTCATTTATATGTCTTCCCATGTCTGGGCGTTCAGAGGCCCATTTGGCTTCCCATGTTAAACTTGTCAGTGGGCTTCCTGGATTTGAGTCTTCCTGCTAATCAATGAGGAAGTGAATGGTTCATAATTTTTCCGTATTCACGAATTAATAAAGCCTTCAACCCTAAAAGGCTTCATCTCCCCAAAGGCAGCCGGCCTGGATTGGGTTGGATTGGATTGGATTGGATTGGATTGGAATGGAATGGAATGGAATGGAATGGAATGGAATGGAATTCTTTATTGGTCAAGTGTGATTGGACACACAAGGAATTTGTCTTGGTGCATACACTCTCGGAGTACATAAAAGAAAAGATACATTTGTCAAGAGTCATAAGGTACATCACTTAATGATAGTCATAGGGAACAAATAAGCAATCAAATCCTACTAGGAAACAGTCAATATAAATCTTAAGGATACCAGCAATAAAGTTACAGTCATACAGTCATAAGTGGGAGGAGATGGGAAGATTAATAGTAGTGCAGATTTATTAACTAGTTTGTCAGTGTTGAGGGAATTTTTTTTTTCTTTACAATAGTCGTAAAGCAAGTGACTGTGGTCATTAAGCAGATCGCAGCGTTTAAGTGAATCATGTGAATAATTTGCAAATTTGAATCCAGTTTATCCGGTGGGCTTTTTATTTTTTTGCTGGAAAATGGCAAAAAAAGAAGAAGTCATAATGGGTTCACACGACTGCAGGACACTGCAAGCAGTCTTAAATGTGAGTCAGTTTCCAAGTAACTAAAAATGTGGTCCTGTTTCCACAAGGGTGGCATAATGGTCATAACTTAGAGGACAGGGTCATGGATAACTTTTTCCGGTGCCGTCATAGCTCTGAACGGTCATTAAGCGATTGGAAGGAAGTTGAGGACTGCCTCCATCGTGTGCTGGCTGTAACGCAGATAGTCCTTGAGTTACGGCCACAATTGAGCCTGAAATTTATGTTACTAAGTGAAACATTGGTTAAGTGAGTTTGCCCCATTTTATGACCGTTCTTGCCACAGTTAAGAGAATCACTGTATTTGTTAAGTTAGTAACACAGCTGTTAAGTGAATTGCGCTTCCGTATGGACTTGGCTCATCAGACCGTCATAAAAGGGGATCACGTCACTCTCTCTCTCTCTCTCTCTCTCTCTCTCTCTCTCTCTCACACACACACACACACACACACACACACACACACACCAGGACACTGCAGTGGTCATAAATATGAACCAGTTGCCAAGCATCTGAATTCTGATCACGTGACTGGGGAAGCTGCAATGTCGTAAGTGTGAAAAAATGGTCACAAGTCCCTTTTTTCAGTGCTGTTGTAACTTCAAACGGTCACTAAACGAACTGTCATAAGTCAAGGACTAGCTGCAGTTTGTTGCAATTTAATTACCGTATTTTCCGGCATATAAGACGACTGGGCGTATAAGACGACCCTCAACTTTTCCTGTTAAAATATAGGGTTTGGGCTATACTCGCCATATAAGACTATTCCTCTCCCAACACACACCAGATAAAAATTAAAAAACATCAACTGCCTCAACACAATGTAAAAGCAGCTGTGCTAGACCCAAAATGGCCCCTGCAACTAGCAGGAACTTCACACAGCCACAAAAAGCCCAAAAAAACAACTTTCACACTTTACACACACACAACACAACACAACACAACTGGCTCATCCACAATGTAAAAGCAGCTGTGCTAGACCCAAAATGGCCCTGCAACAAGCAGGAACCTCACACAGCCACAAAAAGCCCAAAAAAACCAACTTTCACACTTTACACACACACAACACAACACAACACAACTGGCTCATCCACAATGTAAAAGCAGCTGTGCTAGACCCAAAATGGCCCTGCAACAAGCAGGAACCTCACACAGCCACAAAAAGCCCAAAAAAACCAACTTTCACACTTTACACACACAAAATTCCACATACAGCTTTGTGAGATTTTGTGTGTTTGTGTAGTTAGAGTGAAACACTACAGAAACACACCACATCTCAGAAAGCTGCACAAATATTATTTTATTTTTATTTTTATATGAAAACTAAATTTAAAACTTCCTAAACTTTAAATGGCTAGGTCTAAAAAAGAACAACTAAAAAAAAACCCAATTAACTATTATTTTAAAGCTCCCAAAGGGGAAAAAAACTTACCCAATAGAACAGGGATCTCCAACCTTGGCAACTTTAAGACTTGCAGACTTCAACTCCCAGAATTCCTCAGCCAGCTTTGTTTTGCTGGCTGAGGAATTCTGGGAGTTGAAGTCCACAACTCCTGCCTGCATGATTGCAGGCAGAGAGTGGCTTGCTGATGGAATGGATTCAGGCAAGCGAAGCAAGGCAAGCATGGCGATTACCAGCTAAGGTAAGCAAGCTGGAGGGGGAAAACTTTTTTGTTTTTACAGGACTCTGGGCTCTAGCGATCCCAGCTGAGTTGCCTGATTAGCAGGCAACGCAGCTGGGATCGTCAGAGCTTGGATCCGATGGCTCTGGTGATCCCAGCTGCGATGCCCGATTGGCAGGCAACTCAGCTGGGATCGTCAGAGCTTGCAGAGTCACGTAAAAGGAAAAAACTTTTTTCCTTTAACATGGCTCTGGCATCCCAGCTGAGTTGCCTGATTAGCAGGCAAAGCTGGGATCGTCAGAGCTTCGATCGCCAGAGCCATTTAAGGCTCGTTAGAGTCTTTTGGGCTGGTCTGCCTGGTTACAGGAGAACGACACCCGGCGTATAAGACGACCCCCGACTTTTGAGATGATTTTCATGTGTTAAAAAGTCGTCTTATACGCCGGAAAATACGGTAGTGGCACTGATTTCTTTCTGTTATTAAATGTATTGTTGCGCTTAATGTTTTTAGCTATTTGGATTAGAACATACAGTAGTGGCCAAAATTGTGGAAACCTTTTGGGAAGTTTCCTTTTTGGGAAAAGTGTATTTACTAAAACTAGCTAATAACTCCACTTTTTTGGGGGGAGTACTAGCATAAAATTAATGGAAAATGGAAAGATAATTTAATTAAGACTGTCATGCAATAACTTTTAGGAAGGATTTGCTATTAGAATAGCAGTTACAGTAGAAAGAAGGAAAGTGAAACACATAGAAAAAACGAGATATACAAAAATGATCCCCATGTCAGTTAATCCTTAGTTGGGTAACCTTTAGCATAAATTACGGCCTTACAACATCTTCCCATGGAGTGAACCAAGTCTTTGAGTTCTGCAGCTGTTATCATGTGAAACCAAGATTGAAGGATGGCTTCTATTAACTGGGTTTTATTGCTGGGTCGCTTCTAACGAACAAGTTTCTTCAGTCAGCTCCATAGATTTTCAATTGGGCTATGGTCTGGGCTATTCCCAGGCCATTCCAGCAGTGGAATGGGATTATCTTGAAACTCTCCCCGCCCCCCCGCCTCCCCCAAATGGTGTTATTAGCCATCAAACCTCAAAAATACACTTTTCCCAAAAGACTTCCACAATTTTGGCCACTACTATAAGGAACTATCAGGTTATTCGATCGGTTTTATTTAGCTCAATATTGTCTACAAAGGCCGAGAATCACAAGATTTCAGAGAGGGATTGAATCTAGCAGAAAGGACACTATAACAATTGCAGTACCACTAATCTGTAGTGGTTTTAAGATGTCTCTTTTAGAAAAACAGTCATAAAGATGTCATAAATCAAAACCCAGCATGTAAAATACTGTTTAAAGGGCGTCTAAAGAGGACAATTCCTGTTGCCTTTATTTGCACATATCCTAAGCCCCAAAACTGTCCTTTTGTGCTGACAAATTCCAGTAGTATCTTTAAAGACCTCTTCAAAGGAGTCTTGCCCTCCTTTTTATGATTTTCTCCGGCTGTCATTGAACTGAAATGAGAAACTGTGGTGGTTAAGATGGGGAGGATATTTACTTGCACCACTGCCTAGTATCAGATCTATAATATTTTCTGATATTTGAGCTGTGTAAGTCTCTGAGACACTCGCTTTTTGTTTACTAAAGTAACTTCTGCAATGTAAATTTTTCCTTGCAAAACATGAAGTGGCACTCGATTGGCACTGATTGGGTTAGTTTTTTGTTTGTGGAAAAATCTTGTATTATTATTATTATTAGTAGTAGTAGTAGTAGTAGAATAATTACTATTGTACAGGTGGGTGGGTTAGTTGGGCCTCTTCTGAGTTTGATGTTGATGTGATCAATTGTATTATCCTGTGCTTATTTTCATATAAAGTTGTTTAATTTAAGAAGCCATTTAGAATTGCTCTGGAGTTGGCCAGTCTGAAAATGTGGGGACCTTTGGTGCTCCCTGAGCTTGGTTGTTTTCTTGCAGACGTCATTACCCAAACTAGGTAACATCATCAGTATTCGTCACGTTATCTAGTTTGAATAATGAAATGCTAGTCACTAGCACTGATGGAATTACCTAGTTGGATAATGAAACGTCTGCAAAAAAAACCAAAAACCCAACCAAGCTCAGAGAGCACCGAGGGCCCCACAGTTCAACCCTGAGCTACAAATATTCTCCTTTTTTTAAATCTAAAAATGTATTTATTCAACCGATCAATCAGCCAGTTAAGTCTTCCGCCTGATCTTCCTCATGTAATCCATTCTCCCTATTGTGGGAGGTAAGAGTTTATAAATAGTTAAATAATCTCTCTCTTCCTGCCTCTAGTATGATACCAACCACATAATCAAATGTGCTTTTCAATTTCATAACATAATAGAGGATGTCTAGATTACGATAAAACCATTCACCTGCCATGAATTCTGTTCATAGGTAATAATTATTTTTCTCCCAATGCAGAATTTTTTTTGGGCTGGACATCACAATTCCTTTCCTGCGCTGTGAATATGTATGCCCGAAAGAAGTCGAAACTGTGATTGAAGTATCTTTTTAACAACTAAGATTTTGGCGCTTCCCTGCTGTTTATATTCATGACCCTTATGTTTTGTGTCTCTTTCAGATAGTTCTCAGCTACACAGCAAAGGGCCCAATGTACAACCGCGGAAATTGTGACAGTTCTGGAAAACAAAACAAAAAAAAGAACACAACCAGCTCTGGGGAAAAAAGCCTGCAGAATGCAGCAAGGGAGCCTCTCCCCTTACTTCCTTGCTCTTCCTTCTTCGGTGGAATCGATCTGTAGGTCCCCCCCACTTCCTCTTATCCCAGTTTGGACTAGATTCTTCCCTGGCCCGGGGTGGGGGGGAGAGGATCGGGGAAGGGGGAGCTGTCTGAGCCGAATGCTGAGGAAGGAAGCATTTCACAGGCCCTACTCCTCACTTCAAGTTCCTCCAGGGTCCAGACCAGGGGGGAGGCGAGATCCTTTTAACAGATCTCCAGAAGCCAGGTCCCGTGTGTCCCTGCCAGGTGCCTCTTAATTCTGCAAGCGGAGTCTTGTAAAGGCCCTCGCTTCTGCTTGCGGATGGACTGGCTCATGGAAGGTCGGCCCTGAGTGAATCTGGGGGGGTGGGGGGGTGATTCTCCTCCCCGAAGGCACCTTTCCGAAAGCTTTGCTTGATCCTTGCCTGGAAGATCTTTCCTCCTCCGTGGCAGCTCACTGGTCCTCTCAGAAGGAAGTGAAGACTTTTGAGAGGCCTTAAGATGCACTTGTGGACTTCGAAACGCCGATTGGGGTCTTTTTTTTGGCCGTTCTCTTGCCCTGCCTTCTTCCCTTTCCTCAACACGCCCAGTTCTCCCCCTTCTCTCCACTGAAGACATCGGATGGAGCTAAGCCCAGCCCTCCCCCCTTCCCCCCCCCCATGGGTCAATGTGTATAACGAAGCTGTCATTTCAGTGCCTTTTGATGGTGGAGCCAGAATGCAACCTATCCCAAGCGCTCTCTGTTTTTTTTTTGGGGGGGGGTTGGGGTGGGAGCTCACCAAGAGCTTTATAATGTTCTCCTTTTTTAAAACATCCTTCTCTGTTATTTAAAGACGCATCGGGATTTATTTAAGGGAACTTTGTGGGGGGGCTATAGGGTGGGAGGGGAGGGGGTGGCCCATCGTCACTCCCATTTTAACCGCGCTCGCCGGTGGATGCCACGCTGATAACGTGGGTTGAACATTTCTTGGAAAGCTATCAGTTCTCTGCCCTGAGTTCTCTTAAGCATTTTGCAAAATCGAGCCAAGGCCAGGGACTTCCTGCTTTGCTGTGAGGTCTGGCACATTTTATGCAGCCAGTGACCTGATGTGGGGGCACATTTGCTCACATGGGAGTTTGTCTCTTTGTGCCTGGAACAGCTAAAAGAGCTCCCCGTTATGCTCTGAATGGAAGGGAGATTCTGTTTTATTTCAGGACTTAAGTCATTTTCTAAATAGATTACCCCCCCCCCCCCTTTTCTTTCTTGAGCTGCTTAGTTGCAACTCTTTTAACTGGCTGGGGATCCTTTAAAATCCAACCAGGGCTACCATTTCCCCTGCATTGGTTATGTTTTGCTGCTGTGCTAAAGATTTGAGGGCAGATTCTCCTAATTTTGCCGCAGCATCCAGTCTGGAGTTTAGGAGTGGTGCGGTGGCCTAGAGGTGGAGCTCTCACCTCACCATCAGGAGGCTGTGAGAGTTTGATCCTAGGTAGAGGCAGATATTTCTCTCTCTGGGCACGCTGAGAATTTACCTGCTGAACAAAACTCCGCATTGGCGACAGGAAGGGCATCCATTAAAATACTCTGCTTGCTCCATTCAGTTGCCCAGAGTCCACCCCGCAAGGGATCATGGGGTGATGATGATGATCTGGTCTGGAGGTTACTTTGGAGTAAAGCTGATGATCTAAATCTTCGGCTTGGCTTGTCACTGTTCGATTCTCCAATCTGCTGCCCCTTCTAGAGAAACATAGGCCTTGCAGTAGGAGAGGAGTAACTTAACAGTACAGGCATCAATTATCCCATTTTTCTTTTGGGATTGTTTGGAGCAAAAACTTGTTTGAGCGCACACAGTACAAGGCTCATTAAACTAGCCAGGGCAGTTACTTGCCAGAGTTGCAGAGTTGTTTTTCTTGCAAACTCCCAAACTCAACTTGAAAGCTTATCAGCCCCAACTTGAGTGTCTATTTGCGGCCAGCGGAAATTGTTTCTCGCAGCCTCCTCTTCCATCTTTAACCCCAATTTACTGATTCTTCCAACTCAAACAGAGGAAAAGCACTTGATTCATCGATTCGTCAAACTCCTTTTTTTAAAAAAAAAACAAAAACCATAGCGAGTTCTGTTTGATTTGAGACAACCCCCTCTCCCTTCCCCCTACCCCCACCCCATCTTAGAAAAATAGTTCTTTCCTTTGAAGTGTCTTAGGATTCTTGGTTAACCTGTGCAAAATTGTTTCAAGTCTTTTGCATATTTTTTTTGTTTGTTTGTTTTTGTTTTGGGGCCTTTTCTTTTCCCAATAGTTAATTTTGGCCTCGTTGGGCTTAAGTTATTTCTGTTCAAAACGTTGCAGCGGAAGAGCCAAAGACTGCATATTCAAGTCGCCCGGTTTCTTTTTGAAACGCATTTTTCTTCTTTTTCTTTTTTTTTTTTTTAAGTACATGGATTTTGGTGGAGGGGTGTTGTGTTTCGTCAGAGCTCAGTCCCCACTCTGTGTTAATTACCTCTCGAAAAGCTGCTTTTTATCAGTCATAGGAACAAGCGCTTGGCACTTGGCAGGATTTGGGCCTTGCATGAGCCATTATCCCTCCCCCCCTCCTCCCTCTTCTCCCAAAAGCTTTGGTTGCTACGTGTACTGGTGCCTGCCACAGCTGGAGAAGAACCCCTTATCTATTTTTTAAAAAAAGGAAATGTTCACAAAGCCTCTTGCCTCAGGGAAATGTTATGTGGTGGAACTTCTGCCCAATCTCTCCCCCTCCTGCTTTCCTCCCTTCCCCTCCACCCCCCCACCCCCATTGTGTTTTAAGAAGTAGAACTTAAAAAGCAAGCCATGGCGCAGGGCAAGATCAAAGAACGGTGGGGGGGGGAGGCAGGCAGGCGGGCAGTACCTCAGTGGCAACCGGAGCTGCTCGCCCAGGACTGTGCCTGCCTTGGCTTTTGACTTTTGGGGGAGATTTTGTTTACGGTGGGCATAAGCACCACCAGATGGCACTTAAAAATTTTAAAAAGCAGCCTCTTTTTATGTGCGGAAAGAGCTGTGATTTATTTTTGTGTGTTTGGGAGAAAGGGGTGGGGGGGGTTGGGTTGGCTGGGGGAAATGGCAGCCTTTCTAGGAAAATAAGGAGGGTGGAGGTGACATGGAAAATGATTAATCTTGTATACTGCAACTGAATAAAATTGGTTTTTTTTTTCCAGAATGTTTTTCATTTACTCCGAAATGAGGGTTGGGGGAAAGGGGGCGGCCTACTGAAGGGTAGAGATACCCGCAATTAGATGCAAAGCTCCTTGGCATCATCGCTGAAAGATGGGTGAGATGTCAGATCTAAGGTCCCTAGAAGCTGCCAACTGCAGGGAAGGAGTCCTGATAGCTTTAGCTTTCTCCAGCTTAGGGGATGGATGGATGGATGGATGGATGGATGGATGGATGGATGGATGGATGTGTGAGGGGGTAGATGCATGCATGCATGCATATGGATGGATGTGTTCTGACCTAGGCTTCCCAAGAGCATGAAGCAGACTCCTTGTCCCAACAAAAACCCCTTTTTATTAAGTTACTGTGGATTCCTCTCATTTACACCCAGCAAAGTCTTTCAAGGGAGACTTTACAGTCACAGACCTTATCTGGCTTGGAGAGCTGCCAGGCCGATATCTTCAAAACTTGGCAAGGAGTCTCAGAGTTACAAACCAATTAAGCGAACTAATTGTCTCCTGCAAACTCCCCTCCTTTTTCTCTCCTCTTTTATTCCCTCTGGGAGGGGCCCTTCATCGTCCACCTGTGGCCTTACTCCCAAATCACCCCTTGTTCTTCAGCTGTTCCCTTCGTCTGGCAACTCTGAGCATGGAACAGGCTCCAGCTGTTCGTCTGCCTCACTGACGTCTGACTCGGAAGGCAACTGATAACTGGCATATGGCTTTGGCCCCTCCTCTACCTCCAACGCAGAGCCCTCATCAGAGCCTTCCCCAGACTCCAGGACTGGCCCACGTTCCTCCCCAACCTCCTCACTTTTCCAATCTGCTGCCAGCTCTGTTGGCCGCTGGCAGGCCACAACAGGATGGATGGATCTCAACACCCAGAATTTCCCAGCCAGCAAGGTCTTTGCTGAAAATTCTGGGAGGTAGAAGATTTGGCAGGTACCAAAGTTGGAAATACACAGCTTTAGGTATTTATGGAGATTCTCAATCATCCAGGTCATGGTTGTCTCAAATGGTCTTTTCCAAAAGGCCACTGGACTTTCTTGCTTCCCCCCCCCTTTGAAAACATTTCGCTTCTCATCCAAGAAGCTTCTTCAGTTCTGAGACACCCCCTCCCCTTTTCTTTGTGTCAGCCCCTCAAATATTGGAACATTGCTACATGTTATCCCTAGTTTTTCTTTTCATTACAATTCCATCTTCTGTGTCTTTGTATACAACTGTATAGATTCAATGCCTATAATGTTCATTTATTGATGGAAAGGCAAAAGATTTAAAGAACCATTAATTTAGATCATTTCTTTATTATAACTGAGGGGTATAAATAACTTTTCCCATTTCCCTTCTCCAACAAATAACTTGAATACATAACAGTCAAATATAAGTCAGCAAAAACAGTGCATGCATCTTATAAGTGAGGAAAATAAAGGCACTTGGAATTGGTGATAGTTAATCTTCCCCCCTTTTTTTAAAAGAATTAGAAACCTCTACATAATCTGAGCCACAGGATAAACACCATCATCAAACACGCATATACATACATCTTTACTGCCTTAAAATTTGACCGCTCCCATAACATGTAGATAACTTTTTTTTTTTATAAAGTCAAGATCCAGCATGACAAAATACTAGGTTGGATCGTGGTACGAGTGTGTCATTCTTGTAAATCTCCCATATTGTGTTTTTAATGCCAGTCCATTACGTTCAACCACGTTTCACTTGCCCATGTCAATGAAAGATTGCTAAGCATCTGCTGTCCACCTACCAGCCACCTGCTCTTCCTTTGGATAACTTTTCCTAAACTTCGACTTATTCTCCAGAAGAAACAAACCAGTTGATGCAGTTATAATAAGGTTTTCAGGCAATGCTTTAAAGTGCTTAAGAGTTTCCCATACACTGCATTCACTTTAAAATAATTCCTAAAGGTAAGATAGCATCCTCTATGCTGCGGGGGTGGGGGGGGAGAGCATTCACTCAAGGTCATCTAATTCTGAATTTATGGCAATAGGACGTGCCCAGATTTCAGTTCAACACCGAAGCCATTTCACAGGATTTTATAGTCAACAGAATCTTTGAGATGCCAAACTGAAATATGTGGTTTTGATCATCCAGACTGGATAAAATGCTGGATATATGCTACTTCTCTGCCAGGAAACAGTCCGTCATAAATTTGGAGAAGAGCAACCTGATCCAATGCAGGAGCAGAATCTTTTCGATTTGGGCAAGATTGATGCATGTGACCTAAAGCTTAAAGAGCACCCAAATGTTGAATAAAGACACAGGAGGCTTTGGCAGATAGATCTGAGGGAAGCATTAAAATAATATAAAACTTCTGGATTTGTAACAAGACAAGCTCTGGACCAGCTTCAAAATAGTTTTGCTTTAGGTAGGTTGAGAGGGAAGCGGTTATTTTTGTCCAGATACCAAAATCGCCAGCTCCTGAATAGACATCTCCTTGTTGAGGTAATTTTGATATTGAGCCATCGTTAATCTTCCACGCTTCAAGGCGTCTTCAATGGAGAATTTCCTCCCTGACTTTCTATCCAAGATGACCGAAGATTCACCACTTGGCCCTTTGACAGTGATCTCTTCCCAATCGCATTCTTGGCTTTTCAACCTGACAAACAAACTCCATTCAATAAGGCCATAACGATGAGCTTCTTCCGGAGACATCTCCTTCCCTGTGTCCGGGTCGATGACCACAATCGAGCGCCTCAGGTGGTTTTCTCGCTGCTCCCTCTTGATAGCGACGGTCTGGAGACGGTTTTGAAGCTGTTCAATCTCCTCATCTTTTTCTCGCGATAGCCTTTTCAGGTCTTCCAGTTCTTTCTCCAAATTGTGGAACCTTGAATCAAGATTGATATGTCGATCTGCCTGGGCCATGCTCTTCAAATCCTGGGCTTCTATCGCCGTGAGCTCAATTTCTGACTGCAAACTCCTCATCTCCAGAAGAAGGTTCTGCTTTTCTATGTGGAGCTTGTGGTTCTCCTCCCTCAAAAAGTCCAACTCCTTGGAAGATTTAGAATTGCTAAATTCCATTTCAGAAAGTTTGGCCTCCAACCTATTGATATCGGAGTCCATTTGCATTTTCCGTCGGCTTTCCTCATCTAGACTGTTCTTCAGCTTCTGAATCTCGTACTCGGTGTCTCCCTTTTCCACCTGGACGCTCTCTGAAAAGACCACTTTTTCCTTAACTTCCATCTTCTCCAGGGCCTGCAGTTTCTTCCGCAGGGCTTCCAGTTCCGTTTGTAGCACTTGTTTCTTGTGTTTCTCCTCTTCCAACTCCAACTTAAGTAGGCTGTGCTCTTTCTCCTGTTGAGGATCTTGTTGAAGGATCACCTTTTGCCTCACGGTGACTTTTTCTGCTGTGTCCTTCTCTTGTTGCTCCAGCTCGCTCAGTCTGATCTTCAGCCTCTGCACCTCCAGTTCTGCCTCCCTGCGGGCCTTCCTTTCTTTCTCCAGATCTTCCAACTGACGCTCCAGGTGTGACCGTCTCCTCTGCAGCTTGCGCATTTCAGTCCGAAGCGAGTCTATTTGCTGCAGCTCATTTTCAATGTTCTGTGAGAAGGTATTCATCTCCGATTTTAAGGCAGGATCTTGTTCCAACTTTACCACTTCCTGCTTCACCACTTTTTCCCTCACCTGGGAGAGTTCTTCCTCCTTCTGCCTGATGATCTCCTCCTGTTGCTTCTTCTCCCTCTCCAAGTCCATGTGCTTCTTCTGCTCCTCAACCAACTGAGCTCGCAGGGACTCTACTTCTTCTTTTGTCTGGCAGTCTTCCCGGTACTGCAGGATCTCTTGAAGGACCTCCTTCACTTGGATGTGAGGCTTGGCTTCCTTCAGGGTCTCGATTTCTTGCTTCAACTTATAGATCTCCAGATCTGCTCTCTCAATGGCTCTGGTCCTATCTACAATCTCATCCCTGAGTCGCTGCATCTCCATTTCAGTTTCCGCATCTGTTTTGTACTTAATGACCTCTTTGATGATCTCTTGAACTTCCACCCGAGGCCCTCTGCTCTTCAGAGTCACCAACTCATCCTGGCAAGCCCGAAGCTGCTCTTCCCCTCCCAGGTATCGCCTCTCCTGCTCCATCACTTCTAAACGAAGGTTGGCCACTTCGTTTTCTGCTTGGGGATCTGGGCGAATGATCTCCCGTACCTTCTCCTGGACGATCACCATGGAATTCTCCTCTTCCAGAGCCTGAATCTTCCTAAGCAGCTCGCCTTTCTCTCTCTCATTCAAGCGGGTCTTGGCCTTCTCTTCCTCATACTGGCGCCGCAGTTCATTCACTTCCCTTTCTGTCGCTACGTCCTTCTCCATTTTCAACACCTCCTTCACGGTGATCTTGCCCTCAGCCATGGCCCGCTCTTTCTCCAGCCGCTTCAGCTTGTCTTGGAGGAAACGCAGTTCTTCTTCTTGCTCGTGCCTCAGCATACTCTCCCTCTGTTTACTCTCCTGTAGCTGCTTATAGTCTATCTCCAGCTGGGGATCATTTTGCATCTTCACAATCGCCTTTTCAGTCACTCTCTCCTGATCCCTGATCTTCTCGTTGGAAAGAGCTGCGATCTGGCGGCGGAGAAGGGCCATCTCATTCTGCCGGCTTCCTTCCTGTCTCTTGAGCTCTTCAAGTTCTTCTTTCAACTTCAAGATTTCCTCTGCCTGGGCTTTGTCTGGCTCGATCCGCAAAACTTCTTTGACAACATACTCCTGTCCACCTTCTCTTTTCTCATGCTCTAGAACGCCAAGTTTTTGCTTCAGGGACTGCAGTTCCTCCTGAAGCCCCTGATTCTTGTGCTGCTCTTCTGTCAGGTTCTGTTGCAGCTTGTGGTAGTTCTCATCCAGTTCTGGGTCAGGCATTTTCTTGACCACTTCCTTTCTGAGCACAATCTCCTGTGGCTTCTGGTTCTGCAGCTGGAAGATATTCTGCTGGATGACTTTGATCTCTTCTTCCAGATGCTGCCGAGACTGGGACTCATCATCCAGTTCCTTCTTTAACTTCAAGATTTCTTCTAAGGGCTTCTTAGACTTGCTGATGTGAATGGATTCCTCTAACATTTGGAGGTCAGGTTGCTGTCATTGAACAGAAAACAAGGAGTCAGTTCAACCATCTCAACTGCGTCCCTAAAGCAAGAGCATCGCTCCTCAAACTGGTGCCTTCCAGAAAACTCCCAGAATGTACAACTTTGTTGGTTGGACATCCTGAGACATCCTGAGAGATGAAGCGTCCGCTTCTCTGAAAGACATCCAGGTTGGGAAGGATAAACTAGGAAGTAAATTCTCTTCCCCAACTCTAATGCAAAACAGATCTTGATGTCTAGTTGGTACCATTTTATGCATAGTTATTCAGCTAAGGTGATGCTCATTTCTCAGCAAATATACGTGTTTCCCCGAAAATATGGCCTACTTCGAAAGTAAGCCCTAGCTTTTTACATGTGCACCCAATATAAGCCCTACCCACAAAATAAGCCCTAAGTAAGACCCCACCCACTCCATGGTGCACGGATAAGAAGTTAGGCTGGGGATGATGGGATGGACCTGTCCTACTAATCTTCGGACAGTTGCAGCCAGGCCTTACACACCCTGACACCTGCCTCACCGGCCCATTTCTTCTGCAGCTGGCAAAGTTTTCCTGAAGGCCTCTGCAGCCAATAACAGTGCTCCAAATCGATCCGGAGCTCAGTTATCGGCTGCAGAGGCCTTCAGGAAACCCTTGCCAGCCACAGAAGAAGTTCCTGAAGATGTCCGATAGCGAAAAGGAGGCCAGGGGCGACCCACACAAGTGAGGTGATTCAGTGGAAGACATCCCTCTGAAAATTAGACCTGGTGCCTTTTTGGAGGGCAAAAAAAATATAAGGGTCTTATTTTTGGGAAAACACGGTAATTTGGATTGGACCATTAAACAGCAACACACTTACTCTTTTTAAAACTACTTTGCTGGCATATCCTATCGTTCCTATCATTTTTTATTAAAAATTTTATTTTATTTTATTTCATTAAAATTTTTAAATTTTAAATTTTTTAATTAGTTTGTTATTCTTAACTTTCGGCCCAAATCTATATATATTTTTAAATGTTTTAATATTTGTATTCTATGTTTTTTATCTTGGCTGTACACCGCCCTGAGTCCTCAGGGAGAAGGGCGGTATATAAATTGGAAATTAAATTAAATTAAATTAAATTTCCCTGGACCTGAGAAGTCATATTGGAGGTTTGAGATCCTTTGCGCAAAGTGAATGTGTTAAAGTCCACTCCAGTATCTCTGTATGTCATCCTCAAAGTATTATCTCAGACCTATTTCCTAATTGTGCCCCTAGCTTGTTAATGCTTATTCTTTCACTGAAATCACTTGCTGGAACACAACATTTGACAGTGATGCATTTCTCTTAACTGCCTAGCATTTTTTTTTTTTAAAACAAGGAGCAGTTGTGAAGTCCTCAAAAACTATTTACCTGTGACACTTCTTGGGGGGAAAAAGAAGATTTGTTGTTGTTGTTTATTTCTCTGCAGGGCTGTACTAAACATTCAAAGGAGGTGCTTTGGAAAATACAGGAGCATCTCCTAAATTGTAAAAGCAGTCTTATCCTCTCCTCTCCCCTCCCCCCCACCCCAGGCTTTCTTTGCACTGGATAGTTTTCTTCCCTGCAACTACCCAACAATGACTACAAAAGTTAAGGGTGAACTTCCCTTTTATGACCAATCTACAACTTCTGCCATTGAAGAACCTGCCATATCATAATTTATTATGGCAAACCAAATTTCCTGGGATGACTCTGTAGAGTCCATGGGTATTATTATATCACAATAATAAGAGTTGGAAGGCACTTTGGAGGTTTTCTATCCCAACCCACTTACTCAAGCAGGAGACCTTATAGATAACAGACAAAGCGTTGTCTTCTTAAAAACTTCCAGTGTTGGAGCACCCATAACTTCTAGAGGCAAGTCGTTCCACTGATTAATTGTTCTAGCTTCCCTGTCAGAACATTTCTCTTTAGTTCTAGATTGGTTCTCTCCTAGATTACTTTCCATCCATTGCTTCTTGTCCTGCCTTCAGGTGCTTCCTCATATTAAGTTTCCTCATATTCTGCAGTTTTATTAAAAATTTATCTGTAGGTAGCCATCCATGAAGCACCTGTAGGAGTTGGATTCTATCCATAAAAGTTGGGGCATTTTTCTGGGCAAGAACTAGTAAAAAAGAGTTTCTTCAATTTACCTGTTTCAACAAGGTCTGAGCGAACTCCAGGTTCTGCAGCCTTTGCCTATTGATGGCGTTGATCTCAGTGAATCTGGCAGCCAGGAGAGCTTCCTGCAAATGGAACATGGGTTTATTTTGAGGATGGTGGGATCAACTGGAAGAATACAATTTTTGAGGCTTGTTACCTCAGCTCTCTTGACATCTTGCCTTTTTTTTTTTTTTTTTTTGCTTTTAAATGTGTTTTTAACAATTTGCAAACTGCCAGGGTCACTGGGACTTGGACAACACAATCAGTCAGATGTTTAGGCTGCATTTGGCATTTTTGTTCCACTTATCGAGTCCTTCCCAAGGACCTGGGAGAGGCAGATGTGGTTTGATGGTGTTAAAAGATGTTGCAAGTTGTAAGCTGTTCCAAGTAAAGCTGCCTTTTGCAATTGACCGATGATCTTTTTTTTTCCCAATGCCAATAGTGTTCCAAAGGATGCTCCAGATGTTTTGGGATTGCACCCAAGGTGCCTGTTGATCCTATCTTGGCTTTTTTTTTAGCACTTAGACTTATATACCGCTTCACAGTGCTTCACACCTCCCTCTTAATGGTTTACAGGGTCAGCCTATTGCCCCCAACAATTTGGGTCCTTATTTTACCCACCTCGGAAGGATGGAAGGCTGAGTGAACCTCGAGCCTGGTGAGATTCGAACTGCCAAACTGCAGGCAGCTGGCAGACAGCAGAAGTAGCCTGCAGTACAGCACTCTAACCATTGCGCCACTGCGGCTCTATTTGCAGGTCCTCATATATTATTATCATTAAAATTGCAAGGAACCTAGCCAGTCAACTCAAGGTGTTGAACGTACCTAGCACTCTGCTTCCTATTTTCCCCATAACAACAACCCAATGAGGTGGACTGGGCTGAGAGAAAGGGGCTGGCCCAAAGTCTCATCCAGTCAGCTTCCTCATCCTAGACTTCAGATGCTCCTCTTTTCCCCAGTTATTGGCCAGGGATCCTACCTCAAGCGTAGCTTGCTCTGCGCCTTTGGTACAATCCTGTTGAACATACCTCTTCTTTCACTCTAACGGCTGTGGATTGGAATCTTGGTCTCTTGTTCAGGAAACCATTACGGCCACTTTCCAGATCCAAGATCGACCTCAGCTTTTCTGCTTCTAGTTCATAGTCCTAGGAAGAGGAGAGAGGGCATAACATCCAGACGATGCTAGAGGCACTTACGAAGTGCAATTCTGCAAGGGGCTGTAGTTTTTTTGGCCCTTCCTCCATGCCAGGGGTCGGCAACCTTAAACACATTAAAGAGCCACTTGGGCCTGTTTCCCACAGAAAACAAAACCCTGGGAGCCACAAAACCTGGGGGGGGGGGGCGTGGCCAACTTGATGTCACTCACTTCCACCCAATCACATGCCCCACAGCCCTAGCCATCGCTGCCTGGGGAAACGAAAGCAAACGGAAATATAACTCTTGCTGAAAGAACTGAGATCGGGGAAGGCACAGGAAACAGAAAGCAGCGTATTCTGCCGCGAGAGCCGGACCACGCCTCTCCGTGTCCAACTCACCAATGGGGGCACTTCTGCCAGGCCATCCCCTGCTGGGCTGTTGTGTTTGGCAGGGCAGGGGAGCGCTTCCCCATGCTGCCCCCTTCTTTCTCTTGGCCCCGCCGACAAAGGAGGAGGAAGGCCAGGCTTGGGGGATGGCTCCCACCCCGCAAGATCCACCCTCGCCATTCTCTCCCAGCAGTCTTTGCTGGTGGCAACAGCAAATGTACCCAGGTGGAATGCCATTGCCGCACAAAGGCAAGTGCAGGAGTGCTTTGCTCCCGCACTTAGGGTCCGACCATGCCACTGCTGTGACAGGGTGACAGGGAGCCATGGAAGAGGGCCCAAAGAGCCGCATGCGGCTCCGGAGCCACAGGTTGCCGACCTCTGCTCTATGCCACTCCTTACCTTCACTGCCTGTTGATACTGCTGAGCTTCTGCAGAGACCTTCTGGACTTCTTTATCCTTGCTTGCAATTTCTTCCAAAAGTGTCTGACAAAGCAAACAAAGGTGTATCGATTTTAAAGAGCCAGGAGTTGGACGGCACCATCTTACTTTGAATGGGAGCAGGGAAGGAGTGTTCCTTGTCTACCAAGGGCCCATGATTTATGGGAAAAGTTAATGGCAGGCTGGGACAGCTAATGATGGATGGAACCTTAGTTCACAGTGAGTGGAGCTTGAAACTCTCCATCTCTCCTTCTTTCCACTTCTGTGGACATTAGATCTGTGGTGAAATCTGAACCAGTTTACTACTACCGATTTGCTGGCTGCACATGTGCACTAAACACGTCCTGTGCGCGCGTACTCAGTACATACCAAAAAAGGGCTTGGGAAGGTAAGTAGAACAGTTCCAGAGAACCGGTAGTTAAAAATGCTTTTAAAACGTTTTTTAAAAGGTTCCGACACTCGATCGTCGGAACTTTTTTTTTTACTTTTTAAGCATTTTTTTTTTACTATTTTTTAAAGCATTTTTAAAAATGCTTTAAAAATGCTTTAAAAAGTAAAAAAAAAAAAGTTCCAACAATCGCATGTCACTCAGCTGATCTTTGGAACTTTTTTTTTTTTACTTTTTTTACTACCGGTTCGGCGAACCAGTAGCATCTTTTACTAACGGTTCGGGTAAACCGGCCCGAACCGGTAGCATTTCACCCTTGCATTAGATCCTTTAGCTTTAGAAAAATGCTGCCAATTCAGCCAAGCTTTTAACTCATGCTATACGGATATATAAAAAAGAAAAGTAGAGGACACCCAACAGCAGTGATGGGTGCACCATTGGAAAATCTGAAGGACCAGGTTGGGACAGATTCTCTCCCCTGAAAAAAATCTATTGGTCACCAAGAGTTGACATCAACTTGACCACACATAATCAATATAGATATATGAACATGCTTCCTTTCAACAGTTGTTCCTTACGCTTCCTCTCTTAGGACCCATAACTAGCTTTGGACCATCATGCAACAGAAGAACATGTGGCTTGGCAGTAGAAGGTCCAGAATTCAATTCCTGGCCTCTCTAGGAAGTAGAGAACCCTGGACTGAAAAATTTAGGAATTGCTTCTAACCTTTGTTGATAATACTTAGCTGGAGCCCAAGAATAAAAAAATGGAATGGAATGGAATAGGAGTAAGAATAGGAATAGAAATACAATTGGGAATAGGAATAGAGTTAGGAATAGAATAGGAATACCAGTAGAAATAGAATAGAAATAGAATAAACAGAGTTGGAAGGGAGCTTGTAAGAGCTATGTAAGGCACAGAAATAGCTTTAAAAAAAAAAAAGCAATAGACTGCATAGAGTTGTGCTGCATAATCTTTGCAGTTTCCCCCCAATTATCTGATTACCTGTTGTTTCTTCAACTTGGTTTCCACCTGAGAAAGGTGATCGTTTTCTTGAGGCTCATAGTTGGGGATGTTTTCAAAATAACGTTTTAGTTCATCATGGCCAGCACGATAGTTGGAATAGGCCGATTTTGCTTTTTGCAGGACTTGGGATCTAGAAAGCGGTACAAATAGTTCTCAACTTACATACAGAATTGAGCCTGGAATTAAAATCAAAATCATTACAGACATAAGTTAAGGCCATATATATTCCAATCCTTTTTTTTTTTTTTTTTTTGCAGTGGTTTTGAGTGAATGTCATAGTCCTGGAATCACATGTGGCTCTTTCACACGTCTGCTGTGACTCCCTGTCACTCAAAATATGCGTCACAGCCGCCAATGTGCGACACCCGCCACTCATGCGATTTATTGAGTTTTTCAACCCCCGGTAGGCCAACCATGGATAAATCCAAGAAAAGGAAAGTTTCAGAAGAAAACAGAACATTTAATTCAATTACATATGCTAGTTTTGTGGCCGCTCAAGAAATAGTTAGGCACGGGGAGGGTTTTTGTGACTCCCGGTGTTTTCCTTTCTGTGGGAAACTGGTCCAAATGGCTCTTTGAGTGTTTAAGGTTGCAGATCCCTGTCATAGTCATTAAGTTAATCCATTTCCACAAAATTGATATTTTTTGCTGGGAACCAGAAGAATGCCAAAACTTTCTCCTGCCAGTTTGTTAGTCCATGCCCTCATTTCCCCCAGTCCTTCATGATGACCACCTCCTGACCTGTAATTCAACTGCTTGTTGAGATTGCTAAACCGCTGGTTGAGCTTGTGGAGTTCAGCCTCCTGACGTTCAATATCTGGGCAGTGTTCTTGGAACTGGCTCGCCAAGGTACTGGAACATCTCTTGGCCTTCTCCAAGTCTTGTTGGGCCTCATTCAGCAGCTGCTGGACCTGGACTTCAGAATTCAGTGCCTGGGAGGAACAGGAGGATGGTTCTTAGCAAACTTTTTATGATGAAGATTCTTAACAATCTCTTAATGTGGAGTGTACAACACTGTTTCACTTGAGGGTTTTCTCTCTTCTATGGCTTCCCGAAAACTACACTCAAGAGAAATAAATAGTGAAGGGGCCACAGCAGTGGTGAAATCTAAAATTTGTTACTACCGGTTCTATGGGCGTGGCTTGGGGGGGTAATGTGACTGGGTGGGCGTGGCCAATTTTTTTTTTTACTTTTAAAACCATTTTTTCTACAACCTCTTCGGCGAGGAGGTTGTAAAAAAATGCTTTCAAAAGGCTCTGACGATCCCAGCTGAGTTGCCTGATCGGCAGAGGCTTTTTATCTTTTAAATGCCTCTGACGATCCAAGTTGAATTGCCTGATCGGCAGAGGTTTTTTCCGATCAAGCAACTCAGCTTGGATCGTCAGAGGCATTTAAAAGGAAAAAAGCCTCTGCCGATCAGGCAACTCAGCTTGGATCGTCAGAGGCATTTAAAAGATAAAAAGCCTCTGCCGATCAGGCAACTCAGCTGGGATCCTCAGAGGCTTTTAAAAGCATTTTTTCTACAACCTCTGAAAAGATTGTAGAAAAAATGCTTTAAAAAGCCTCTGACATCCCAGCTGAGCCGCGCGATCATCAGAGGCTTTTTTTTTACTTTTAAAAGCATTTTTCAGCCAAAGAGGTTGTAGAAAAAATGCTTTTAAAAGTAAAAAAAAAAAAGCCTCAGATGATTGTGTGGCTCAGCTGGGTATGGGGTGGGGAGGGGCAGGGATTTTTGCTACCGGTTCTCTGAACCACCCGCCTCCACTGCTACCGGATCGGGCGATTCAGTCCAAACCGGGAGCATTTCACCTCCGGGCCACAGCAAACCAAAACATCACAAGGAAAGTACATGTTTTATAAATATGAATACGGTAGTGGCTAAAATTGTGGAAACCTTTTGGGAAAATAATCCTTTGGGCCTGGTGACTAAGTGAGATTGGATGCTGCAACATTACCTTGGGAGACATATATTTGCCTTCATTAACAGAGGCTCCTTTATATAGTAGTGGCCAAAATTGTGGAAACCTTTTGGGAAAAGTGTATTTTCTAAAACTAGCTAATAACATCACTTGTTTATTTTGGAGTAGAACCATAAAATTATATCTCAATGGAAAGATAATTTAAACAATAATGTCATGCAATACCTTTTATGAAGGATTTGCTATTAGAACAGCAGTTACAGTATAAAGAAGAAAAGTGAAACACGTAGAAAAAACGAGATATACAAAAATGATCACTGTGTCAGTTAATCCTTAGTTGGGTAACCTTTAGCATGAATTACAGCCTTACAACGTCTTCCCATGGAGTGAACCAAGTCTTTTTTAGAACCTAGCTGTTCTAATGTGAAACCAAGATTGAAGGATGGCTTCTATTAACTGGGTTTTATTGCTGGGTCGCTTCTGACTAACAAGTTTCTTTAGTCGGCTCTGTAGATTTTTAATTGAGTTAATCGGCTATTCCCAGGCCATTCCAGCAGTGGAATAGGATTATCTTGATTTATCAAATAATAAATTAAGATACGTGCCTAGGAGTCACACGAAGCTAAGAAACTTGAAAACATCTTCTGGTACATGGATATTCTTTCGTTCCATATTTCAGCCAAATGAAGGGTGCCCAGCGGAGTATCAGCAGCCAAATGCCGACTGATCTAGGAGATTCATTTGTAGGGCCTTTGCAATACGTATCTCTATGTACATGCATACAAGGACACACAACTGGACAAGCCTGCTCCATCTTGCAGCCTTCCAACCGGGCCGGGCTGCAACACCTATAATCTCAGAAGGCCACGTTGATCTTTGGAGTTGAAGGACACCAGCATGAAGAAGACTTCATTCCACATTCAACTTCTGTCATTTCTGAGAAAGGGAGCTAAGCCCACCCACCCTTCATTCATACAGACAAGTCAGATTTATCCTTCCTGTATTTGAAACACGAATCCCCCTCGCTCAGAATGGTCACTCACCAGCAATTCTTCCCTCTTGTGGTCCAGAGCATCTAAATCCTCGGGAATTGTGTCTTCGATAGCCAGCTTGTTCTCATAGCCAGAAAGCAGGTCTCTCCCTTGCTGAAGGACCTTCTCAAGGTGATTGGCAACATCAACCCTGTAAGGACAGGTAGAAAGAATTAGTACTGGCTTAGTGTCAGGTGCCAAGTAATGCATCCATCGTGAATTGAACTCTGAGGCATTCCTGTTTCTCAAAGTACAAATTTATTTAGATACATCATATTGGCACTAACTGGTGAAAAGCCAGTACTTGTTGTGGCCAGCCGGCGGCCAGCAGAGCTGGCAGCAGAGTCGGACAGTGAGGAGGTTGGGGAGGAACTTGGTCCAGTCCTGGGGGCTGGGGAAAGCTTGGATGGGGGCTCTGCATCGGAGGCACAGAGGGAGCTAGACAGCAGCGAGGCAGAGGAATAGCTGGAGCCTGTTCCCAGTGTGTGCATGCGCAGAGCTGCCAGAAGACAAGAACAATTCAGAAAGCACCATCGACTTGGGAGTAAACCACACCTTGGAAGTGATTGTCCCCTCCCATAGCCCTCGTCCAAGCTTTCCCCAGCCCCCAGGACTGGCCCATGTTCCAACCTCCTCACTGTCTGACTCTGCTGCCAGCTCTGCTGGCCACCGGCGGGCCAAAACAACATCTGGCTAACTGTGCAACCAACCACAGTAATCCTTGTAACATCTGTTTCCTGACTTGGCCTATTTTAAAGGGCTCTTCGTCTTCTCGTTGGCAACCTGCTGATCACAGATCAGGAACGGCAGCAAATTCACTTCCCCTGTTCATATAAAACATAGTTCTCAAACTGAGAAGGATTCAGGCAACCCACAACAGCTGACGATATCTGGGGGTGGGGGGGAAGCAACCTCTTTATGGTTACACACTAAGATTGTGAGCGAGAGACTCTAAAAAGAGTGCAGAGAAGAACAACAAAAGGATTAGGGGATTGGAGGCTAAATCATATGAAAAACGGTTGCAGGAACTGGGTATGTCTAATTTGATGAAAAGAAGGACTAGGGGAGACATGATAGCAGTGTTCCAATATCTCAGGGGCTGCCACAAAGAAGAGGGAGTCAAGCTATTCTCCAAAGTACCTGAAGGCAGGACAAGAAGCAACGGGTGGAAATTAATCAAGGAGAGAAGCAACCTAGAACTAAGGAGAAATTTCCTGACGGTGGGAACAATTAATCATTGGAATGACTTGCCTCCAGAAATTGTGAATGCTCCATCACTGGAGGCTTTTAAGAAGAGTCTGGACAACCACTTGTCCAGAAGATGGTATATAGTCCCCTGTTTGTGCTGGACTAGAAGACCTCCAAGGTCCCTTCTGACTCTTGTTATACTGTTCTGTTAATCCTCACTCAGATATATTTTGGTTCTAAAGCATCGACTTCCAGAAATTCCTGCAATGTTCCTCCATTGCTCTTAGAAATCCTCGTGAAAATTCAAAGCGATCATGCTTGGGAAGGACATTTATTTTCATTTGAGGTAGTGGCCTTAGGCCAAATTTCCAGCAGAGGAAGAAAAGGGATCAAAGGGGCAATTCTCCCACCCTCTTTCTTCCCCTTTAAGAGCTTTTCTTTCCAGCTTGCTCATTTTTCCACCCAAACCAGTGCCAGCCTCACTAGCATTTAACTCAGTTCTGCTGCATCCCAGGGCTGAGAACTCAGCTGTCCTTCCGCAGCTTAACCTAATTCAGTACCAATTACATAAAAAGGCATTAAATGTTATTAAAGGAAATAATGTTGGCACCAACAAGCTTTGGGGTTACAGCTGGGCGTTCCCAAGGATGCTTTTGTCATTAGTTCAAGGTTGTTTATCTTGGGATCTTCCACTACAAAGCACGAGATCCTTCCCACCAGAGAGATGGGATTGAACAAGGTCCTGCATGGGTGAAGAAGGATCCCTCGGTGAAACGGGTGCCTCAACGTGCGGCCTATTTCAACAAAGCAGAGACAGGGAGCCTCGTGACCTTACTCTGCTTGTTTCACCCTTCAAGGGTTGTGGTGGCTACACAATGAGGCCTTGTTCACAGTCACTCATGCTTTGGTCACCTCTCGTCAGGATTACTGCAATGCGCTCTCTACAATGCCGCTGTCCTTGAAGACTAGCCGGAAACTTCAACTGATCCAGAATGAAGTTCGATTCAGCGCCAGGTTTCTGTTATTATTATTATTTTTTAATGTTTGAATTGATTGGGGTTTTGCAGTTTTAGTTCAAGTTAGAGCCTTGAAGTGCAAGACGAGCTTAAATTGCAAGAATCAAGAGCTGGAAGAGCCTTCCAGCTCTAGATTCTGTGATTCTACGGTTCTGATTCTGAAGTCTGAAAGTACAAATGTGGGCCTCACAGGTTAAATCAGATAGGAAGCACAACCAGATGAACTAACTCCACTTTATTGTAAAGTTACAATGACAGACTCTTGCAAGTCTGAAAGTACAATTCTTCCCCCGCTCTTTTACAGCCTGAGAAATTAGGGAAGGTCTCTTCTGAGCCTCTTGCCCTGCCCACTATCTAACTACAGGCTATGCTGTCTCTTATCCAAGGGTTAAATCTACTTACCTTCCCTACCGGTTAATGGCTTTGCTCCACCATCGCTACCAGATCGTCGGATCACCGGCCAAGATCGCTACTGGATCGGGTGATCCAGTCCAATCTGGGAGCTTTTCACCCCTGCTCTTATCTGACTGCATACTTAGCAGCCTTTCTTTGTCCAGTCTCCCATGGTCTTTCTCTCATACCATCCCATTAGATGCATTGGACTCCGGGTCTTGAATCCTGTCCCATTCATGTTGGAGTCACCATATAAGTTGAAAAAATTAGCTGGTGACTTCACTGTTGCCGGGGGAAACTCTTGGGGGCTTCTTTCATGTCCCCGTCAAGAAGCTGGAGTGAGTAACGGGAACTCAGCCCCGCCACTTGGGTCTTGCTAGCCTCCAACCTGTAGTCCTAATGACACGAGCCACTGCATTCCTAAAGTTCTTGAATGGAAAGGATTTGAATTGTAGCCTATCATATTTGGAATCTTCCAGATTGGAGAAGACTGGTCCCTCCACAGTAGAGCAGAAGCAGCTCTGCTAAAGTTTTTCCATCCCAAACCAAAGATATCAAAGATGAACTATGACAGGGGTGGACTTCAAAAATATTAGCAAGGGGCTCTCTGCCCAGTTGCTGAGTGGGCATGGCCATGGTGGGCGTGGCCTAGTAGGCTTCCTGCACCATGGCGGGGGAGGGCGTTTTTGCCCTCCCTGGGCTCCAGAGGCTTTCCTCAAGCCTCCAGGAGGGTGAAAATGGCCTCCCCAGGCTCTGGAGGCCCTCTGGACTTCCTGTAGGCCTGTTTTTTTCGCCTTCCTCAAGCCTCTGCATGCACCTTGCACTTACATGCATCCAAAAGGGACCACGTGGGGACTCCTGGGAAGGGTGGGGCGGAGTGGGCAGGGCCAGACAGGAGTGGGATTTGGGGGTTCTCCAAACTGCACAGAATCTTAGCTAGAGGTTCTCCCGAACCCCTACGAACCCCCAGCAGCCCATCCTTGAACTATGACCTTCTACGTGCAACACAAAGGGTCTCATGACGAGCTGTGGCATCTTCTCTCCAAAGCACAACATGCTGCCCAAAGGGTGCTTGCAAAGTTCTCAAAAAGACAGCTGGCCAATGTGGCCAGAAAGAGGGACTAGAAAAGATTGTGAGGCACCGGGTGACTTCGTCTTGGAGAAAACTCCAAGGAGAGAACAAGCACTTACTTCTCTTCAGCAGCGTTGAGAAGTTGGGCGACCCAGTTGTACTTGTTGTTGGTCTCCTCTACTTTGCTTTTCAGCAAGGTGGTACCGCTGGACTCCGGCAACGACTCGATGAAGGCTTCACATTCCTGGATTTTGCTTGTTTTCTCCAGCTCAATGCGATGGATCTGATTGGTGACATTCTACAGAGATGTTTCGGAGGGGGAAAAGGTGAGCTATGCAAATGGATAGTGATCATGGCAGCATCCCGCGCTCTATGTGGGGCTGCCCTTGAAGAGCCTCCGGAAGCTCCAGTTGATGCAAAATGCAGTGGCCAGCACGCTTTTGTGCAGACCCCGGTGTGCACATGTATTACCTCTCCTGCGGGAGCTGCATTTACTGCCTAATTGCTTCCGGGTCAGGGGTGGGTTCTAAATTTTTTTTACTACCGGTTCTGTGGGTGTGACTTATTTTGTGGGCATGGCTTTGTGCGGGGTAATGTGACTGGGTGGGCATGGCCAACTTTTTTTTTAATATATATACTTTTAAAAGCATTTTTTCTATAACCTTAAGAGAAAAAAATGCTTTTAGAAGCCTCTGACAATCAGGCAACTCAGCTGGGATCACCAGAGGCTTTTAAAGGCATTTTTTTTTCCTACAGCCTCTTCGGCCGAAGAGATTGTAGAAAAAATGCTTTTAAAAGCCTCTGACAAATCCCAGCTGAGCCGCGTGATCATCAGAGGCTTTTTTTTTTACTTTTAAAAGCATTTTTTCAGCCGAAGAGGTTGTAGAAAAAATGCTTTTAAAAGTAAAAAAAAAAAAAAAGCCTCTGATGAGGTGGGCGGGGTAAGAGGATTGGTTCAGGGGCATGGCCAGCCAATGTTATTACCGGTTCTCCGAACTACTACAATTTTTTACTACTGGTTCTTGTGAACCGGTGCGAACTGGGAGCAACCCACCACTGTTCCAAGTGCTGGTTGTCACCTTTAAAGCCCTTCATGGCTTGGGACCACGTGATCTGAGGGACTGTCTCTTGATGGTCACATCTACCCAACCCATCAGAGCAGGGAAGCAGGGAATGCTGTGGTCCCATCCCTGAGGGAGATACACCTGGTGGGACCCAGAAGAAAGGCCTTCTCTGTGGGAGCTCCCTCTGTCTTGTTTTGCTCCAAAAACTTTTTTCCACCACCCCAGATCCAGCACTGGCAAATGTTGGGAAGCTCCCATCAACCCCAGCCTGCTTTTTACCTTAAGGTCTTTGGAGCGTTCTGCGCTATCTTGCACCGCCCTGCTTTGCTCTAGAGGAGGACGAAGGTTTGCAGTGATGGCCTTCTCCTGCTTATCCAGTTCGCTGTTCACTTTCTCCAGATCCGCCAACAGTTGCCGTACCTGCACAGATGCTGCATCTGGGGAAGTTTGGGGGGGGGAAAGATAGTTTGGGTTAGCAATGGAAAGGAAAGGGGGCAGAGAACGCCTCCCTTCTCAACATCAAGGCCTGCTGACATGTCATGAGGTCACCGGTTTGGTTCATCACACAGATAGTCCTTGACTTAAGGTAAAGGTAAAGGTTCTCCTTGCACAAATGTGCTAGTCGTTCCCGACTCTAGGGGGCGGTGCTCATCTCCGTTTCAAAGCTGAAGAGGCAGCGCTGTCCGAAGACAAAAGGTGGTCCCTATTTTTCTACTTGCATTTTTTTACGTGCTCTCGAACTGCTAGGTTGGCAGAAGCTGGGACAAGTAATGGGAGCTCACCCCGTCACGCGGTACTAGGGATTCGAACCGCTGAACTGCCAACCTTTCGATCGACAAGCTCAGCGTCTTAGCCGCTGAGCCACAGCGTCCCTTCAGTCCTCGACTTACAACTATTCAATTAGCAACCGGTCAAAGAAAATGAGTCGAAATGATTGGTGACTGGCCCTTGCATGCTTGATCATTGCAGCCCCACCGTTGCCACGGTTGGATACTGTGGTGGCGCAGTGGTTAGAGTGCAGTACTGCAGGCTACTTCTGCTGACTACCGGCTGCCTGTAATTTGGCAGTTCGAATCTCACCAGGCTCAAGGTTGACTCAGCCTTCCCTCCTTCCGAGATCGGTAAAATAAGGATCCAGATTGTTGGAGGGCAATAGGCCGACTCTGTAAACTGCTTAGAGAGGGCTGTAAAGCACTGTGAAGCTATATATAAGTCTAAGTGCTGTTACTATTGCTACTTGGCAAGTGGCATGTATTTATATCACTTGCAGGATCCCATGTGATCACGGGATTCCCATTTTCGACCTTCCCAACCGGTTTCCAGCAGGCAAAGTCAATGGGGGAAACCAGAGTCGCTCAACGACTGCATGGTTCACTTACAGTTCTCTTACAAAGAACAGCAGAAGAATGGGGTGCATGATTCCCTTGTGCGTGGGGCCCACGGCAGGGTGAAATGCTCCCGGTTCAGACCGGATCACTCGATCCGGTAGCAATGGAGGTGCGTGGTTCGGAGAACCAGTAGCAAAAATCCCTTCCCCCCCCCCCCCCGCCATGCCCAGCTGAGCCACATAATCATCAGAGGCTTTTTTTTTTTAATTTTTAAAAGCATTTTTTTTCTACAACCTCTTCTGACAAAAAAATGCTTTTAAAAGTAAAAAAAAAAGCCTCTGATGATCGCATGGCTCAGCTGGGATCTTCAAATGCTTTTAAAAGCTTCTGATGATCCCAGCTGAGTTGCCTGATGAACAGAGGCTTTTAAAAGAAAAAAAAGCCTCTGCTGATCAGGCAACTCAGCTGGGATCGTCAGAGGCTTTTGAAAGCATTTTTTTACAACCTCTTCCCCGAAGAGGTTGTAGAAAAAATGGTTTTAAAAGTAAAAAAAAAAAAAAAAATTGGCCACGCCCACCCAGTCATATTACCCACCCACCCCCAAGCCACACCCACAGAACCGGTAGTAACAAATTTTAGATTTCACCACTGGCCCACGGTCTCCCTAGACATCTTGTGGTCTACCCACCTCCGATGCTCTCTGCCTTCAAGCTATTGTAGCGATCCTCCAGACGATTCTTTGTGCAACCAGTCTTCTGTTTCACACATTGATAGTGGCTAGCAATGCTGCGGAACAAGAAGACACAAGATCCTGGTTGGCAAAGGACATTCCTGGGCTTGCAAAGAACACGAGAATTTGGGAGAAGGAGGGAAGGCCCTTGACGCAACCATCATGGAGACCATCCGGGCACTTCACCTTTGGCTTGGGTGGATGCAAGCTAGGTCCGGAAATACTTACTTGTCTACCACGGCGAGCGATTCAGGATCAGTGGGAGGAATCATGAAACAGACCCCCGGAGCTTTGATTGGATTTCCTCCACTGTCACTCACTTCCCAGTACTCTTCGTTGTTCTTGTGCAGAGTGTATCGGCCACCACGTGAAATCTGACACTGAGATAGAAAGGTTTATGCGTCAGTCTGCGGTCTGGTCCCACCCTCTGTCCCCAATCCTTGCATCCCTTTGGAGTATGGACAGAACCTAACTCAGGATTTTGCAAAACAACAGCCCAGGGTTGGGCTGCTGTGAGTTCGCAGGGGTTTGGGAGAACCTCTAGCTAAGATTCTATGCAATTCAGAGAACCCTCAAATCCCACTCCTGGCTGGCCCTGCCCACCCTGCCCCAGCCTGCCCCACCTCTCCCAGGAGTCCCCACGCAGCCCATTTTGGATGCAGGTAAGGGCAGGGCGCCTGCGGAGGGTTGGGGAGGGTGAAAAATGGGCCTACCAGAAGATCAGGAAGGCCGGAAACGGGCCCTTTTCCAGCCTCCGGAGCCTGGGGAGGCCGTTTTCGCCCTCCCGGAGGCTTGAGAAAAACCTACGGAGCCCGGGAAGGAAGCTGACTAGGCCACACCCACCATGGCCACACCCACCCGGCAACTGGGCAGAGAACCCCTTGCTAAAATTTTTGAAGCCCACCCCTGCAACAGCCCCTCCCCTTTTTTTGTAACAAGGAAGGGGAAAGGTTTGTGCTTGTTATCCTCAATCATGCAAAATTTTCCAGCACAAGTAGAGAGTAGAGAGACAGCCTTGAAGAAGATATGGGCCAGCCATTAGGAAAATAATGGACGTTTCCCAGAAAGACTGAAACGGGTGAGGAAGAAACTCAAGGTTGCAGGACCTTGAGTCTCTGTGTTACAAGAGAGAGAAATACTGTCAGGCTTTCAAGACTGATATCATCCCGTTGAGGTAGGAAACCAGACAGCACAAGAAACAGACAAAAGAAACACTAGAATTCTATATTTTGGGTATTGCTTATAACAGTGACGGCGAACCTTTTAGACACCGAGTGCCCAAACTCAGTGCATGTCCAAACTTAAAAGTGTATGCGCAAATGCATGCGTGCACGGACATGTGCATGCATGGGCATACATAGCAGAGACCCGAAGACCAGCTGGCCAGTGGGAGGCGGGGCATGCCAACACCAGCAGCGGGGCAAGAGGTAAGATCTTTTTCTTTCGTGAGCTTCTGTTTCGTCTTTTGCAAAGAAACAGAAGCTCATGAAAGAAATGCCACAGAGATCTGACCTGGGGCGATGGTGCACATGCCAACAGAAAGGGCTCTGTATGCCACCTCTGGCACGTGTGCCATAGGTTTGCCATCACGGGCTTATAATAACAGAAACTTGAAAGTTGTCCAGATTGTCTTTGCATTCCACTGCAGCCTGGCAATCTGCATCCAACACTATAAAAATACAGTCCATCAAATAACGGACAGTCTAGTTGCAAAGCAAATGCATTTATCGGACAGGTCATTTTTCTAATCACATTATGCAGGGATTTAAATTTTTAAAAAACCACCAAATTATGAATGGTTTAAGGAACGTATGGCAAAAATAGTGAAAAGAAGAACCCTAATGAACCTAAAGACAACCAGTGCTGCTTCAAATGTGATAGACCACAATTTCCATTAACTAGCAGGAGTTAGGCAGTCCGGTTAATGCAGCATCTGACAACATACCGTATTTTTCGGAGTATAAGACGCAGCAGAGTATAAGACACAGCTTAGTTTTTGGGGAGGAAAATAGGGGGAAAAAATCTGTCTACCAGGTATTCATCTGGCTAGCGTCCTTAGTCTGGTTAGCTTCAGCACATTAGTTTGCTGTTTTTTATCCCCTGCTTGGGGATAAAAAAAAACAGCTTCTAAAGCACAGCTGATCTTTGGAGAGAGAAGCAATGAGAAAAGCAGGCAAACCATGGAGATCGCCTCACTCGCTAGCGCCTCGTTAGGGCTGAAAAAAAGTGTCACAGCTGAGAGTCGGAGGGAGCAGACAAAGCCCGGAAGATCGCTACACTGAAAAAAAGCTTAGCATGGAGATCGCCTCACTCGCTAGCATGGCTAGCGCCTCTTTAGGGCTGGAAAAAAGCTTCGAAAAAGCTACATTCGGAGTATAAGGCGCACCTAAATTTTCAGCCTCTTTTAAGAGGGGAAAAAAGTGTGTCTTATACTCCGAAAAATACGGTAACTGGTGACGTGAGCAAACTGCTCAATGTGATGCTGTAAGCTCTTTGACAAAGTGTCGATGATGCCACCAGCGGCAATCAATCTCCAAAATCAATCACTGAGGCATTTACAAGGCATGTCCTATTGCAGGTGTGTTTCTGTGTAAAGCCAGAGGAACGGAGTCTTTTTTTACCTGCTCATTTTCATAGTCACAGAGGGCCTCCACGGGGATAGATTTAAGCGGGGGTTCTCGTCGATACTTCAGTGGAAGAACCTGCTGACTACGCTTTTGTAAGGAGCTCACCACATCCTCATACTTGTCCAAGGCCTTCTCCTGGTCCTAAAGGAGAAGAAAGCAAAGATTCTAGAGTCGCCAGGAAGGGAAAGATTGAGACGGAACAACTAGAACAAGGCAGAGATAGTGACACATCCAAGCTTGGTTTGACCCAAGCCCAAACTTTACGTGGACTTTTGACCCCAGGAGTGGGGAGATGCCATGGTTGTGCAATCTACTGACCTATACAGTTCGAAGACCCACCAAACAAGTTGATGCAAATGATTTATCTTAGAATTAAATCATTCTGAAGCCAGGGACTTCAGAACTAGAATTAAATGAGCCGTGGTGGCACAGTACTGCAGGCTACTTCTGCTGACTGCCGGCTGCCTGCAATTTGGCAGTTCAAATCTCACCAGGCTCAAGGTTGACCCAGCTTTCCATCCTTCCGAGGTGGGTAAAACTAGGGCCCAGATTGTTGGGGGAGCAAGAGGCTGAGTCTGTAAACCGCTTAGTAAAGATAAAGGTTCCCCTCGTATATATATGCTAGTCATTCCTGACTCTAGGAGGCGGTGCTCATCTCCGTTTCAAAGGCGAAGAGCCAGCACTGTCCGAAGACGTTTCTGTGGTCATGTGGCCGGCATGACTCAACGCCAAAGGCACACAGGATGCTGTGACCTTCCCACCAAAGGTGGTCCCTATTTTCCTACTTGCATTTTTTATCTGCTTTTGAACTGCTAGGTTGGCAGAAGCTGGGACAAGTCACAGGAGCTCACCCTGTTACACGGCACTAGGGATTCGAACCACTGAACTGCCGACCTTTCAATCAATAAGCTCAGCGTTTTAGCCACTGAGACACTGTGTCCCTTCTAAATCGCTTAGAGAGGGCTGTAAAACACTGTAAAGCGGTATATGTCTAAATGCTATTGCTAAAGGTAAAGATTTCCCCTGTCATATCTGACTCTAGGGGGCAGTGCTCATCTCTGTTTCCTAGCCAAGAGAGCCAGCATTGTCCAAAGACTCTTTGGTGGTCATGAGACCAGCATGACGATTCGCCAAAGGTGCAGCGAACGTTGTTAGTTTCCCACGCCAAACTGATACCTATCTATCTACTTGCATTTCATGCTTTCAAATGCTAGGTTGGCAGGAGCTGAGGCAAGGACTGGAGCTCACCCCATCAATGGTGCTTGGGTCTTGAACAGCCAACCTTCCAGTCAACAACCCAACATCTTAACCACTAAACCACCTGTGTCCCCTAGAACTAAGTGAGTTCCAAAGTAAACTCTACTCCTGCCTACTCCAACTTCCTTCCTATAATTTAGGCCAGGAAGAACACCAGGGCCAGACAGGTTGACCCAGAATGCTGAGGTATAATTCCATATTATATCCATTATTATAATTTGTGGTTGATCTGGTACAATGTGGTTCCTTTCTTTTCTGCTTCCCTGATGGTGACAGCCCTCCATCAGGACTCAGCACTGTGTGGGAACTAAAGCCACTGCAGCTCCCTCAAGAACATCTCAGCAGAAGTCATTGGGAAGAGCCCAAGGAATTTGCCTATCAGGCAGATCTCTCCGTAGATCACAATTTCTGCTGAACAGCAAAGTGGGAAGAAGATAATTATTCCCTGCATTTGTCACACGACTGTGATTGATAGGAAGTTGGTGGGAGGCACTGTGAGGTTTTGTCTGCTTGCCACACCTTTTGTGAACAAAGTAGAAGGGGTTGTACTTTGCTGAGGATCTCCAGAATGGGTCCACCAAGGAAGGAGATTAAAAAGTGTGTATGGTTCATCTCAGAAAAAAACTCTCCAATTTTAGGCCAGCAATTCTAGGCATCTCAACATGTATGTACCATAAAATCAGAACTAATAAATGAACATAATGCAATAATTATTATAATTATAAGAATTAAAAATGAAAATTAATGATAAATCCATGCTGGATTTGCCCTCGAGATCCCCAAATCCTAAAATTGGAAGCTACCACAGTTTGCTTAAAGCAGGAATCTAAGCCAAGCACCCTCAACCAATGGAGTTCCATCTTCTAGTGGTAGTGATATCATCTTGTTGGGGGAAAAAAAATCCATTGTCCGACTGTTCTTCCTCTTAGGAAGACCCATCATGAAGTCAGACTCTGCTCTCTTGTAACTTTTATCCATTGTTGGGTTCTAGAGCAAAGGAAGAACCTGTTTTGACCATCTTCTTTGTGATGGCTTGGACCACAAGGCCATCACACCTTGGTCCAGCATGGACCGCTTCTACATTGATCAAAGAGGAGTGTGTTCAGGGATGGGCTGCTGGGGGTTTGCAGGGGTTCGGGAGAACCTCTAGCTAAGATTCTGTGCAGTTTGGAGAACCCCCAAATCCCACTCCTGGCTGGCCCTGCCCACCCTGCCTCTCCCCTCCCAGGAGTCCCCACGCGGCCCATTTTGGATGCAGGTAAGTGCAGGGCACATGCGGAGGCTCAGGGAGGGTAAAAAACGGCCCTCCGGAGCCTGGGGAGGCCGTTTTTGCCCTCCCGGAGGCTCAAGAAAAGCTCAGGAGCCCGGGGAGAACAAAAACGTTCCTCCCCACCATGGTGCAGGAGGCCGACTAGGCCACACCCACCATGGCCACGCCCACCCAGCAACCGGGCAGATAACCCCTTCCTAAAATTTTTGAAGCCCACCCCTGAGTGTGTTGTAGTGCTTAAGTCTTGAGTATATCCAATAACCGGGAGATAGTGATTTAGACTTGACTTCAGAGAAGACATTTCTCTCAAGCAGGGTAGCAAATTTTCCTTGGCTTAGTTGCTGGAGGGACAAATTGAATGGAGTGATGTCTTGATTTCTGCATAACTTGGTTAGGATGATTCAAATCTTCCAGAATAATAATAATAAAAAAGGATGGATTCAAAAATGGCTTGCATACTAGACAACTCATAATTCAACGTATCATGTAGATTCTTGGTGGCTTGGAACCCATGAACCGCTCCCCTCAAACCGTTATTGTTTCACTCCACTTTTTCCACATGGATTCTTCTCAATGCGTACCTATTTATTTTATTTATTTACCATATTTATATATGATAAGTAGGTCGGTAAGTCAGAACCAATGGGGGTAGCGCGTAGTTCATGGCTTGCTGTGATAGTTGCCATGGCTGCCGTTCTGCTAGCTTCGCATCGCATCCTGTCAGGCTGACATTAGCCACGGTGGGGTGGGGGGTGGGAGAGAGGTTGGAAAGGGGAGGACAAGGGAAGCCTGAACAATGAGATGCACCAATCCAGCCCCAGGTCACCCAAAGGAATGCTGAGATGGAGAAGGCGCGAACCGAGGGTCCGTTACCTAAACCAGCGGTCACCAACTGGTGGTCCATGAAAAAATTTTGGTGATCCGCAGAACCTGGGCTGGATACATGCAATGAAAGTGTGTGCTGCTGCAGAGAGTCTCCCCTTCGGAGTCTTTTTGTGTGGGTCAGAGGGGGGCAGAAATTCCGACTTGGGATCTGCTTCAGCCTCCTGGTGTGGGGCTTTGG
>JAKOOJ010000022.1:8884717-8899717 GCA_022577455.1 Arizona elegans | reverse complement strand
CATAATAGCAGTCTTCCAATATCTGAGGGGCTGCCACAGAGAGGAGGAAGGGGACCAAGCTATTTTCCAAAGTACCTGAAGGTCAGAAAAGGAATAATGGATGGAAACTGAACAAGGAGAGGTTTAACCTGGAAATAAGGAGAAATTTTCTGACAGTGAGAACAATCAACCAGTGGCACAGAAGTTGCCTTCGGAAGTTGTGGGAGCTTCATCACTGGAGGCTTTCAAGAAGAGACTGGACTTCCTTCTGTCAGAAATTTGGGTGGTGGGGTTGAACTGGATGGCCTGCAAGGTCCCTTCCAACTCTGTTAATCTGAGTGAGCTAACTTTTCTAATGTGGCCATCTTCAAATCAAGCTTACCTCAATGGCGATCTTCCCAGGATGATTGTCAGACAGAAGTTTATTGCCATCTTCGTGCAGTTTGTTGATGGCTGCCTCCTTGTCTTCCAATTTCCTATTGATGAAATTCTAAGGAAAGGGGAAGGAATAAGGAAACAGAGAAGCAGAATGGAATCACTCCAGTTGCAGGTGGCTTGGTCTACTTCCAAGCTGAGTTAAAGGGAGGGGATGAGAGAGAGAGGAAAAAAAGAACATTTATGCAGATTGTCTATGGAGATCCTCAATCATCCAGGTCACAGTTGTCCCAAAGATGCTTTTCCAAAAGGCAAGTGGATTTTCTTGGGGTTTTTTTTTTCCTTGAAAATGTTTTGCTTCAGTTCAGTTCAGTTCAGTTCAGTTCACTTTTTTACCTCAGATCTCATCTTAGATGAGAAGCAAAGTGTTTTCAAGGAAAAGAAACAAGAAATCCCACTTGCCTTTTGGAAAAGCAATTTTAGGACATGTATGCAGTTGAATTTCCTTTACCACAGAATAGCCACTGTTCCCTTTGGGACATCCATCGTTGAAGGAAAGCCATCTTCAATCAAATAACATGGATCAGGTTTCACTGGAATTCCCTATACCCATGATGGCGAACCTATGGCACGTGTGCCACAAGTGGCATGTGGAGCCATGTTGCCTGGCACACCAGCTCAGCTCCAGCGCGCATGCGTGCACTGGCCAGCTGATTTTTCGGGCCTTCTGGAGTCTCTAGGAGTCTCTGGAGGCTGGGGACAGCAAAAAAGGTCACTTCCTGTCCAACTGGAAGTTGGGAAACGGGCTGTTTTCGGCCTCCGAGGGGGTGGGGAAGGCTGTTTTCGCCCTCCCCAAATGCAGAGAGGATTTGGAGCCAGGTGAGAAAGAAAAACGGGCCTACTGGTCTATCACGTGCCAGAAGCGGGTGGGGGGGTGGTCACACGTGCATGCACAGGGTGGGGTGCATAGAATTATAGGTGTGGGCATACATGTGCACGACCCTCCCCCGCCCCCCCTTCCTGGCATGCGATGGCAAAAAGGTTAGCCATCACTGCCCTATACAGAATCTCTTTCTAGAAAGCTCCTTACAGTAAGCTCTGTTTGCTCAATGCTTTGAAAACTTTCAGATGGAAGTTCCCGTCAGCGTCCTCCATCGTTGAATTTCATCTGCACCAAAGTGTACAGCTACTCCTCCTTGGTTTACAACCATCCTTTTGAGGGGCTGCCACAAAGAGGAGGGGGTCATATTATTCTCCAAAGCACCGGAGGGCAGGGCAAGAAACAATGGTGAAGCAACCTGGAATTAAGGAGAAACTTCCTAACAGGGAGAACAATTAACCAGTGGAACAGCTTGCCACCAGAAATCGTGGGCACTCCATCACTGGAGGTTTTTAAGAAGAGAGTAGACAGCCACTTGTCTGAAATGGTATAGGTTCTCCTGATTGAGCAGTGGGCTGGACTAGAAGACCTCCAAGGTCACTTCCAGATTCTATTCTATTCTATTCTATTCTATTCTATTCTATTCTATTCTATTCTATTCTATTCTATTCTATTCTATTCTATTCTATTCTTTATTATAAATTTCTGGTATTATACCTAACAAAAATATTTTAAGGTTATCTCATGAGCATTTATGGATTCTACTTTATGGGTTCTACTCTAGTCTAGTCTAGTCTACTCAATTCTATTATATTCTATTTTATTTTAGCGACCATTCAAAGTTACAGTGGCATTTGCAAGCCTAACATGCAACTTAATTTGAAATATATATAACTGAATTGCTTGAGCCTCCTTGCCTCTAACAGCTGGAAGAAAAAGCCCTATCTGCCTCTTTTAAATATTCAACTTAGGTTCCAATTATTATTCAGAGTTATTTTTCTGCAGACTTCAACGTTTGACATCTAACTGTCCTCCTGTGCTTTTTTTTTTTTTTTTTTAGGAGAAAGAGGTTGTCAGGAATAAGACTCACTTCATACTGGCGACGGCGGCTCAGGTAATCGAGGTTTTGGTCACTCCAGTCAAACTGCAACCTGTCTTTAGCCTGCTGATCTAGCCAGTAGAGCTTATTGGTGCAGCGCTGCATAAAATCTTGCAATAAATTCAGGTTCTCCTGCCTTCGTTGGGATTCCGACTGCAAGCAGAAAAAGCGTTTGGCCAAGGTTTGAAAGATGGGGTGGGAAAAACAGCTCCAGAAAAAAAAGTGCTTTTTTGATACAGATTTTTTTAAAAAAATTCAAACTAAAAACAAAAGACAAAAAGAGGACAATAACAAAACAAAATTACATACATACATTTGAGGTTGATTCAACCCCCATATATATATACAATCCCTAAGTGACATTACATATCATCATACTATAGCTTCAATTAAATTTATCATATTTCATCTTGCACTTATTAGTCTTCTTGTATCTAATATCACCTTATATATATTTAGCTTACTATTTTCAAATCAGCGCTATATGCTTTCCTAACACCTACCTTATATCATTTTTACTTCTATCCATTTATACCATTTATCCCAGCTTTGGTTAAATATTGATTCATGTCTATCTTTAAGAATATATGTTAGTCTATCACATTCTGCACACCACAAAATTTTGTTAATAATCACCTGGTCCCATGGTACTTCTTTCTCTTTTCAAAATTGCGCATATGCAATTCTAGCTGCAGTGGTAATATGAATAAAAAGGTACCAGTCTATTTTCCTTATGCCCCCCCCCCCCGGTTTATTCCTAATAGGTAGACCTCTGGTCTCAGTTGAAAGCTAACTCCTATAATCTCCATGAGCCAGTTGATACAGTTTTCAAGCCATCTCTTTCTCCAGAAGGCAAAATCCAGGAATTTTAGAGCTGATTCCTTATTGAGGAGTCCAATTTATGCAAACCCCTCTGTCCCCACACCCCAACTGAGGTCATATTAGGAACTGCAATAAAAAAATAATATCCAGCAAGCATAACAAAATAATTCTTCCCCAATAAACATTCAGAAGTTGTGGGAGCTTCATCACTGGAGGCTTTCAAGAAAAGATCGGACTGTCATCTGTCAGAAATGGTGTAGGGTGGGGGGGTTGGACTAGATGACCTATAAGGTCCCTTCCAACTTTGTTAATCTGTAACAACAATTCCTCCTTTGTATCTTGGAGCAGCTGCATGATCTGCTGCCTTCCAGATGTGAGAGATTCTCAATCATCCAGGTCACGATTGTCCTAAAGATGCTTTTCCAAAAAGCAACCAGACTTCCTTGTTTTTTCTTTTCTTTGAAAATGTTTTGCTTCTCATCCAAAAAGCTTCTTTCATTGTTCAGAACTGAAGAAGCTTCTTGGACGAGAAGCAAAACATTTTCAAGGAAAAAAAAACCCCAAGAAAGTCCAGTTGACTTTTGGAAAAGCACCTCTGGTGCTTTTTAGCTTCCTAAAATGACTTTGGGTCAAACTTTCTTGGCTGATCCTTATTGGCTATATATCCTACATTCAACAAAGCCTGAATTATTTTCACCGTATGCTTAAAGTCTCTGCTCCATGCAGAAGGTTTTATGGCAACCTTCTCCTCACTAGTATCTCACCAGTTTTGATACGATGGACTCCAAATCTGAGAATTCTGAAAATTACACTCCCCTTGAAGAGCACCCGGAGGCTCCAACTGGTCCAGAATGCAGCCGCACGGGTAATTACGGGAGCTGCATGGCGCTCCCATATAACACCGCTCCTGCGCGAGCTGCACTGGCTCCCAGTGGTCTTCCGGGTGCGCTTCAAGATGTTGGTTACCACCTTTAAAGCGCTCCATGGCATAGGACCTAGTTATCTTCGAGACTGCCTGCTGCTACCAATGACCTCCCACCGACCGGTGCGCTCCCACTGAGAGGGCCTCCTCGGGGTGCCATCAGCCAAACAATGTAGGCTGGTGACCCCCAGGGGGAGGGCCTTCTCTGTGGGGGCACCTACCCTATGGAACCAGCTGCCCCCAGAGATAAGGAGAATCCAAGACCTCGGTGACTTCCGCCGTGCCCTTAAAACTTTCTTTTTCCAGCAAGCCGGGCTGGCTTAACATATTTTTAAATATTTTTAATTTTTAATTGGTTTGTCATTTTAAACTGGGGCCAAATTAATATATATTCTTTTAATTGTTTTTTAATGTTTGTATTGTATGTTTTTATCTGGCTGTACACCGCCCTGAGTCCCTTGGGAGAAGGTGTGGTATATAAATTTGAAATAAAATAAAATAAAATAAAACACGGTTGCAGAAAGTTGTCTTATGGCCCATTGTTGTCATTCTTCTCATCTACTCTATTCCCTAGAACAGGGATGTCAAACTCGACTTCATGAGAGCCACATCAGGGTTGTGCTTGACCTTGTGGGGGGGGCAGAGGGGGCATGGCCAGGGTAGGCGTGGCCCAGGAGTGGGTTCTACTTACCTTTACTACCGGTTCGCTTCTGCGCATGCGCAGATTGTCCATAGTGGCGTCCAGGCGTGTGGGCGGAGCCTCCCACCGGTTTCACTACCAGTTTGCAAGAACCGGACTGAACCAGGGGCAACACACCACTGGCGTGGCCAGTTTCGATGTCACTTGTGTCGGGGGCGCCTGTGGGGGTCCGAGTGCTCTGCCAGTGAAAACAGGCTCCCAAGCTCCGTTTTCGCCTGCAACGGCCTCCTGCAACCCTGTGCCAGTGAAAACGGACTTTGCGAGGGCCGTGTGTGGCCCTTCCAGCCTCCGTTTTTGCTGGCAGAGGCAATGCAGGCCAGTCCTTTGCTTCCAGGGCAGCCCCACGGGCCAGATCTAAACATCGCATGGGCTGGATCTGGCCCCCAGGCCTTGAGTTTGACACCCCTGCCCTAGACGAATACAAGAATCTGAACTGCCAAATTCCATGATCAACACTGTTAAGTTTTATTTTTTTATATTCCAGATGTGAGTAAGCCAAAGAGGTTGCATTAAAAAATTGCTTAACGCATTGTAAGCCGCCCTGAGTCTCCGGAGAAGGGCGGCATATAAATCAAATTAAAAAAAAAAAGATTTTAAAAGCCTCTGGCGATCAGGCAACTCAGCTAGGATTGCCAGAGGCTTTTAAAGGCATTTTTTTTCCCTACAACCTCTTCGGCTGAAGAGGTTGTAGAAAAAATGCTTTTAAAAGCCTCTGATGATTACAGCTGAGCCGTGCAATCATCAGAGGCTTTTTTTTTTACTTTTAAAAGCATTTTTTCAGCTGAAGAGGTTGTAGAAAAAATGCTTTTAAAAGTTAAAAAAAAAAAAAGCTTCTGATGAGGTGGGCGGGGTAAGCGAGCGGTGACTGGGCCGGGGACCGGTTCGGGGGCATGGCCAGCCAATGTTATTACTGGTTCTCCGAACTACTGCAAATTTTTACTACCAGTTCTTGCAAACCGGTGCGAACCGGGAGCAACACACTACTGCTTTTTCCCAATAATTTTATTCTTTGGCGGTTACTAAACAATGCATCTTCTTCTCCTTGTCTTCTGCCCTAGGCATGTTTTTTTATGTCATCCCTGATTTGCTTAGATGTACCATAATTACACAAATCTGTTTAGGGGGGAAAAAAGTCTTACCAGCAGTTTCTGGTACTTCATCTGAAGCTCACTTGTAAACTCCTGGAAACAAAAAGAAAAGACCAATCTCAAACGAAAATAGACCAGCAAGGCCATACTTTTATCGTAATTGCATCACAGTTAAGCATCTAGCCATTGTCAATCCTGAAGCTGGGCCTGACTGAGGCCATTTTGAGACTTCAGTGCTGACCCATTGAACGAGAGTTGGTTTAATGTCAGGATTCCAAGTAACATACCCACAGCAAACAAAACTCTGAGCCAGGCAATTTCCTCAAAGGATAGGTTTATTGAATACGTCATATTGGCACAGGCTGGTGAAAACCGACTGATTCTTCCCACAGTTTTCACGTACCGTATTTTTCTGAGTATAAGATGCACCCGACTATAAGACGCACCTACCTTTTTTGGTGAGGAAAAGAACAAAAAGAAATCTGCCTCTGAGCAATTTTGCCTTGTTGCAGCAAACAGCAAACATCCTGCTTTACTTTCATTTTCGTTTTCAGCATAGCTTGATTCGCACAAGGAGAAAAAAAATCTGCTCCAGCAATTTACCTCCTTGTAGCAAGCAGCAGAGGCCCCCGCAAAACAGCTGAGAGCAAAACATCTGAGAGTCAGGAGGCCGATCCAATCAACTTGTGATAATTAGGCTGTGCTGAAGCTGAAAGGAGCTGTTTTTTCTTGCTGTTTGCTGCAAGGAGGTAACTGCTGCGAGGCAGAAACCAAAGGGTGGGGGCCAGTGGGTGGGCGGGGCTACATTTTGTGTATAAGATGCACCTAAATTTCCCCCCCTTTAAGGGGGGAAAAAGGTGTGTTTTATACTCCAAAAAATACAGTAATTTAAAGTAAAAGTTTGTCACTTTCTCAAAACAATTGGTCACATGGTCCAATCAGAATTCTGCCCAGTTGCTAGTGACTCCAGTCCCCTCCTTCCGAGTACTTGCAGGAATTTCCTTGGTTCCCAAGAGAAAGTATTTTGTTTTGACTACAACACCCCAACTCTCTGTATACTCCCCACCTTCCCTTCCCTCTCCTTCAGTGTGTCAGCACTGAAGTCTCAAAATGGCCTCAGTCAGGCTCTGGGTATGTTACTTGGAACCCTGACAGCCATTTTATTAGGGCCTCCATAGTTAGGTGCCCAGTTGATGTGATATATCCCCAAATTCCTGCCTAGAGTATACAGGAACTTATTAGAATTTTAACTCTTAAGGTATCTGGAGGAGGCCGCCAAGTAGATGAACGTACATGACTGTTGGCTCCTTCATGTAGAGCAAACCAGGAAAACAATTCCACACAAAAAGTAGAACTATTTTAACTAAGATTGGCTAAAACAAACAGAACCTTGAACGTCTGATTGTTCCGTGCCTGCTTATACTCCCGTGAATTAGGAAGTTGTCTGCCTGAGCTGCTTTTGAATGTTATCTTGTTATTCCGGACTCAAAAAATGTTTCAGCCCCTTTCACTTCCTAGGTCAGTGATGGCGAACCTTTTCGGAACCGAGTGCCCAAACCGGAACATGCGTGCATGTGAGTGCATGTGTGCGTGTGACCACGCCGGATTGCCAGAAACCCAAAGACCAGCTGACTGGCGCACGCATACCTATTTTTGGGGCGTTTTAGGAGCCATTTTCAGGCCGATTTTCAGGCCATTTTTCAGGCTGTTTTTGGCCTGGAAAATGGCCGGGAAAACGGTCTGGAAAAAGGCCCGGAAAACGGCCTGAAAACAGTAACAGCCTGAAACAGCCTGAAAACAAAGAAATGCCTGGTTTGGGCCATTTTCCAGCGCTCCAACACCCACAAAGACCAGCTGACCAGCACGCCAGAAACCAGAAGAACAGCTGGTGATGACACATGTGCCCACAGAGAGGGCAAGCGTGCCATAGGTTCGCCATCACAACCCTAAGTAATAATCCTTATCTTCATGTTCCTTAGTCTCTACCCCAGTGTATCTCAGCCTCAGCCATTTTAAGATGTGTGGACTTCAACTCCCAGAGTTCCCCAGCCAGTATGGTCAAGATTGAGAAACACTGCTCTACACCGATCCTTCATGCCTACCAGATAGGCAGCATCTACGGAATGCTCGAGAATAATCACATGTTTATAAAAAATGTGCTAATAATGAGTTACACCTTGATCCCATCTATTTCCCAGGTGTGACATCTTTAAATAAGTTTCTCCAAGGAGACAATTATACACACTCATTTCAAAACAACCTGCAAGGTTTTCCACAGCTACTTGGGTATTCAAAGCTCTGTGGGCGTTATGAATTTTTTACTTTTAATACTGTGTCTCCCCGAAAATAAGACCCTGTCTTATATTTTTTTGAACCCTGAAATAAGCGCTTGGCCTTATTGCCATGCACTCAAAAGTCCGATTGGGCTTATTATCAGGGGATGTCTTATTTTGGGGAAAACAGGGTACCTCTGGGGTGCCTGTTGCAGAAGACAGCAGCAGCAGGGGGATAAAGCAACCTGGCCCCACCCAGGTCTTTTGGACTACAACTCCCACAAACCTTGCCACTACCTCCTTATTGGTTAAGGCTGATGGAAATAAAATTTCAAACCCCTAGAAAGTACCAGGTTGCCAATGTAGAAAAGAAGAGGATTTGAGGTTGAGCAGACAAAATATCACTTCTGGAATCTCTATTCAAACGGATTATTTGTATGGCCAGTCAGTGTCATTTACTAGCTGTATGGCCGGCCATATAGAATGAATGGATGGATGGATGGATGAATGAATTGATGAATGAATGAATGAACTGATGAATGAATTGATGAATTGATGAATGAATGAATGAATGAATGAATGAATGAATGAATCAATGAATCAGTCAATCAATCAATCAATCAATCAATCAAAAATACATATAAAACCACAGAAATTAAATAAGCCTGAAGAGTTTGTTTTAATCACTCTTTAGGAAAACTATTGAATGCAGTGGTTCCTGTACCTTCAGATGATGCACTGCAGACACATTCAACAGGAACAGCTTCCCCATAAGAGTAACAACACTCAGACTTATATACCGCCCCACAGTGCTTTATAGCACTCTCCGGGCAGTTTACAATGTCCACATATTGTCTCCAACAATCTGGGTCCTCATTTTACCGATCTCAGAAGGATGGAAGGCTGAGTCCACCTTGAGCTAATCAGGATTGAACTCCTGGCAGTAGGCAGAGTTTGCCTGCAATACTGCCTTCTAACCACTATGCCACCAAAGTTGCACATTGCTGGATTTCTCTTGCAGCATAGACATTCTGCCGTTGCTTCCCTTCCACTCCCCATCTTATCAAAGACCCAAGAAACAGGAGGGATACCTTTTCACCTTCTTTGTTGATATGCGGTCCAATAGCCATCACCTCATTGTGGAAGATGTTGTGCTCTTCTACCTGACCGTTGACTGATGGCAGGTCTGTGCCGAAGCCTCTGTTGTTCAAGATTTCCTTGGGAAAGAAAGCACAGGAAAGGAGATAAGGGCATCATTTCCCATAGTCCCAGGAGCCTGGGCCAGGGGTGGGATTCTACTGGTTTGGACCGGTTTGGGCAAACCGGTATCTCCGACAATCAGCTGGAAGCGAACTGGTTCATTCCGACTATCAGCTGGGCCCGCCCACCCACCCCTGCACTTTACTTACCTATATCTTCACAGCTGATTAGCACGGCAGAGTGGATTACCATGCCTCAGCTGTTTTAATTCCCTAGCACTAACACGGAAGGTGATGTTTCATTCAATTGCGCGTGTATGTACGCATAGCGCGAAGCGCGCAATCACTGAACCAGTTATTAAATCGGTAGGATCCCACCACTGGCCCAGGCACATAAAAAATCCAGGTACCACTTAGCAAAAACAGTAGCATCTCATGCTCAGAAGAACCTTCCTTATCACCCATCTCCTCCCACTTATGACTGTATGACTGTAACCTTGTTGCTGGTATCCTTAAATTTTATATTGACTGTTTCCTAATAGGATTCGATTGCTTATTTGTTGCCTAAGACTATCATTAAGTGTTGTACCTTATGATTCTTGACGAACGTATCTTTTCTTTTATGTACACCAAGAGCGTGTGCACCAAAGACAAATTGCTTGTGTGTCCAATCACACTTGGCCAATAAAGAATTCTATTCTATTCTATTCTATTCTATTCTATTCTATTCTATTCTATTCTATTCTATTCTATTCTATTCTATTCTATTCTATTCTATTCTATTCTATCTCTCTCCTCTCCTCTCCTCTCCTCTCCTCTCCTCTCTTCTTCCCTTCTCTTCTCTTCTAATTCAGTCCACTCCACTCCACTCCACTCCACTCCACTCCACTCCACTCCATTCCATTCCATTCCATTCTATTGTCAGGCCCATAGAATCAAGAACAGCACATGGAGTTGCTTCTGAGTAATTTGCCTACAGACAGAATCTAAAGATTCAGACTAAAGCAATTATCTGCAATTATCTGTATAACTATTAGATATGCTCTCTGAACTGCTAGGGAGGGTCCAATCCAACCTTGCTCTCTTCCTGCCTACCAGACATTCCAAGCTCTGCTGTCTCTTCACCCTCTGGCAAGGAGCCCCTCCCTCCTGCCACCCCAGACTACATTCCACCATACAAGCATGGTTGGATCTACTGATTATGATTTCTATTAAAAAATAAATGAGAAGCCTTGGGAGAAGGACTTAACAGAAAGTGCCCCCGCCCCCGTGGTCCATACAAAGGCTGCTGCAATTTTGAAAACGACAGAAGCTACGTTCTCTGCTGCTCCACAACTCTTACACCTTTGTTACTATGAGTGCTGAAAACGGGGAAGGAGTCACGACCCATTTTCAGAAGACCGTTTCAAGGAGCTGCAAAAAACTAGTTTGCGTGGTGCGTGCCAAATGCGCACTGCACGCATGTATAAATATGCAGTGCACACCAAATGCACGCTTCACACAGAAAAAGGAGGCTTAAGAAGGTAAGTAGAGATCAGCTATGCCGCGCGATTTATTTATTATTATTATTATTATTATTATTATTATTATTATTATTATTATTATTATTATTTATTCAAATTTCTATACCGCCCTTCTCCTTTCAGACTCAGGGCGGTGAACAGCCAGATAAAAAACATCTATACAAACATCACAGTTAAAAAATAAAGTTAAAATAATTTATAAATTTGGCCCATAATTTAAAACTTGTCAATTAAAATCAATATTAAAATTTTAAAACTAACCCTAAAATCAAGACAGACCGGCTAACTGAAACAAGTAAGTTTTTAGGGCTCGATGAAAAATCCGGAGGTCGGAGATCACTCGTATCTCTCGGGGTAGATTATTCCATAGGGTAGGTGCCACCACAGAGAAGGCTCTCCTCCTGGGGGTCGTCAGCCGGCATTGTCTGGCCGACGGCACCCTGAGGAGGCCCTCTCTGTGGGAGCGAACCGGCCGGTGGGAGGCTATTGGTGGCAGAAGGCGGTCCCGTAAGTACCCCCGGCCCTAAACCATGGAGCGCTTTAAAGGTGACCACCAACACCTTGAAGCGCACCCGGAAGTCCACCGGAAGCCAATGCAGCTCGCGCAGGAGAGGAGTCACATTGGAGCGCCCCGTCGCTCCCATAATCCCCCGCGCAGCCGCATTCTGCACCAGTTGGAGCCTCCGGGTGTACCCCAAGGGGAGCCCCATGTAGAGAGCATTACAATAGTCCAGATGAGAAGTGACGAGTGCTTGAGTGACCGTGCGTAGGGAGTTCCAGTCCAGAAAGGGGCGCAACTGGCCTATCAGGCGAACCTGACAAAAAGCCCCCCTGGCCACGGCTGTCATATGAGCAGAAAGCAGAATTTCTTGCTTTCTAGTGAATATAAATCGTGCGGCACAGCTGATCGTCGAAAATACAGGTTCGCATGAACCGGTAGCATTTTTTAACTACCGATTCACCCGAACCAGTGTGAACGGTAGCATTTCACCCCTGCTCCCAGCCCATGTCTCAAAACAAAGGGAAGCAACCAAAGGAAAGCACATCAATATTTCCTGATTCGGAGAAGGCCTACCTGCTTCTCTTCAATTGTTGAGGACCAGTTGACCTCGGGTTCAACTTCATGTGGGGTGAAATTGTAAATCTGATCATGTTTCCCTCGCAAGTTGTTGACTCTTTCCTTTAATTGCCGGATACTGAAGAAAAGAAAACCAAGAATTCTCATCTGGTTTTTTTCCATGACTGTCAGGCACAAAAGATTAGGACCATACATGAAGGTCCAGTTAAACTGATGTACTACAACTACTCATGCCTATGCACAGGACTCTACTCAATTAATAATTAGCCCTGGTTTGGCTAGATAAGGATCAACAGAATTCATGAGGAGTTTGATTTAATCCATTTGTGACTACATAGAGATTCTAAGCTGCTTCCTCCTTTGACTTCAACCCCAGGTTCTGCCACCCCTTCTCCTACAATGACACTTGGACAAGAGTTTCAAACTTCTTATACCCACTCCGTTGTAATATTGAATTTTGCCCAAACTGGAGACTTCTCCCTCACTTGCCCCCTTCAGAAGCTTCAATTTCCATGGGCTCTGATGGAAGAGCTTCGCAGAATAAGAGAATTGGAAGGGACTCTGAAGGTTTTCTAATCCAATCCCCTGCTCATGCAGAAACACTGTACCATTTCAAACATATGGATGTCCAACCTCTTGTTAAAAACCTCCAGTGATGGAGCACCCACAACTTCTGGAGGCAAGTCGTTCCACTGATTAATTGTTCTCACTGTCAAAAAAGTTCTCCTTAGTTCTAGGTTGCTTCTCTCTTTGATTAGTTTCCATCCATTGGGTCTTCTTCAGTGGCTTTGGAGAATAGGTTGGTCCCATTTTCTTTGTGGCAGCCCCTCAAATACTGGAACACTGCTATCATATCTCCCCTAGTCCTTATTTTCACTAGACTAGACATACCCAATCCCAACAACCATTCTTTATATATTTGAGCCTCCAGTCCCCTAATCATCTTGGTTGCTCTTCTCTGTACTCTTTCTAGAGTCTCAACATCTTTTTTCTATCGTGGTGACCAAAACTGGGTGCAATATTCCAAGTGTGGTCCCTCAACACAAATAGCAGCTTCAGTAGAAATCATTGTTAGATCGGGACAGCAGTCCTAATAATTGCCTAGAAGGAAAAGGATGCAAAACACCTGCTGGTATTTATATTTTCTGTCTTATAAATGGGCATAACCACTGATGGGATTCAGCCGGTTTGGGCCCGTTTGGGTAAACCGGTAGTTAAATAGTTTCTTCTTTATACTGTAACTGCTATTCTAATAGCAATTCTTTCCTAAAAGTTATTGCATGACATTCCTGATTAAATTAGCTTTCCATTGATATATAATTTTATGGTACTACCCTGTTTCCCCGAAAATAAGACATCCCCTGATAATAAGCCCAATGCGCTAAAAATAAGCCTCCCCCAAAAAATAAACCCTCCCTGAAAATTTATTTATTTATTTATTTATTTATTTATTTATTTATTTATTTAATATATTTCTATACCACCTTTCTCCCGTAGGACTAGAAATTGTACAGTCAAGAAAAATATAGATACACAAATATCATAAAATATTTAAATGCAGAGTTGGAAATCAGGTAAGACGGCAGGAGGAGCCCCATCTTGCTCCATGTGCCCCAAAATAATAAGACCTCCCCAAAAATAAGGCCAAGCGCTTATTTTGGGGTTCAAAAAAATATAAGACAGGGTCTTATTTTTGGGAAAACACGGTACTCCCAAAACAAGTGGTGTTATTAGCTAGTTTTAGAAAATACACTTTTCCCAAAAGGTTTCCACAATTTTGGCCACTACTGTAGTTGACTTTGAATTATCTCCCGAAATAAAATATTTAAATGGAACACTGGGGCAATGTGTTAAACCAAACAAAACAAACCCTATAAGGAAGCTGTGCCAAAGGGTTCCATAATAATAGTGGGACTTTCCATGAAGTCATCAGGAATTGGGCTCAACCCAAAAGAAACTCCGTGAAGGAGCTCCAGACTTTCATCATGATTCCTCTTGGAGAATAATATTAACGTGCATCTCAAATTAAGCATTTCTTTAAAAAATCAAATCACGGGTTGGCCCTTGTGCATTGTTTTGAAACTGGAAAGGAACACCAAACCACGAGACAAAAAACATAACACAGGTCTCGTGGTCAACGTGACCCTTGGGCTATCACTCCAGACTTACTCTTCCGTGATCATGTCTCCCTGGGGGTGTTTCATGTGGCGAGCGATGGCTGCATCTCCATCCAGAACATAAAGCAGTTTGTCAGATTCAATCAACTTATCTGCAGTGAGCTCCTGGTATTCTGTGGGCTTCCCAGCCTTAAGTTTGTACAGGTCCTAGAAACCAATAAGTTGTTAAGAGACACCGTGAGAACAAAGCTTCATTAAAACGCTTTTTGTTATGTTTTTTTATAACATCCTAGCATTATCATGTGCTTAGAAGATGGGATGACACAGAAGTTAGAAATTTAAAAGCGTAAGAGAATGATTAATTATATAGGGAAGGTTTATTAAAATGGATAAGCAAATATTATTATTATTATTATTTATTGGTTAATCTTTAGTGAGATTCACAGCCTTTGAGGCTGGTTAATAGCTCAGCAGCTCGAGTCCTAACCAAGAACCTAGGAACTGTTAAGGTATCGTCGGAGGATGTAAGCTGTTCCGAGTAAGGTGGTTTTTTGTAGAGTCAAAATGTTCAAGTCCGGCAAATTTAGAATTAGGGCTCCAATTACAATCGGGACAACACATGATTTCTTTTTCCACAGTCGCTCAACTTCAATTTGTAAGTCCCGGTATTATTATTATTATTATTATTATTATTATTATTATTATTATTATTATCTGTTTTATTTATTAAACATGAAAGTCAGTCAGCTGAACATTTAAAAATGTGTCACAAATATCAAAGTTATGAATATTATTAATATTACTATTATTACTATTATTAATATTATTATTACTAGTCATAATTAGTAATTACTAATATTACTATTATTAGTAATAGTAATATTATTAATATTACTATTTCTCAAAATTAACTGTATCCAGACAACACACTGTTCATGTAGAGAT